>CAUJRU010000640.1:0-303540 GCA_963277665.1 Viscum album
GAGACTTTTACAAAACATCGATGTGAATCTCAAATCACTATAGGATACAATAGATAGTGGTAATCTATACATCCTTGCAACTAATTTGATGTATATATATGAAATTTTATCCAATGAGAAATCCTCTCAAATTGTTATGTAGTGAGTTGACTTTGTAAGATGATCCACAATGACCCATATAACATTGTTTCCTATGGATGTCCTTGGATGTTGAGTGACAAAGTCCATGGTAATGTTCTCCCACATTCATATTGGTATGGGTAGTGGTTTCATCACCCCATTATAATTTTTCCTCTTAGCCTTCACTTTCTGACATACCAGACGGTTTGATGTATATTAAAAATCACCCTTTTTATATTTTCCCACCAAATATTTTCTCAGAGATCTCGATACAACTTTGTGCTCCCTAAGTGGATAGAGAAGTTTCAGCAATGTGAGTCATTTAGAAGCTCCTTATTTATATCTGGATTATATGGTACACATAATCGTGACCTAAGTCTTGGAAATCCTTCCTCATAAATCATGCACTCATAGGATTTCTCATTTTTAATGGATCTCACCCATT
This sequence comes from Viscum album, assembly GCA_963277665.1. Taxonomy (NCBI): domain Eukaryota; kingdom Viridiplantae; phylum Streptophyta; class Magnoliopsida; order Santalales; family Viscaceae; genus Viscum; species Viscum album. The sequence goes on from CAUJRU010000640.1 coordinate 566, forward strand.
TCTAAATTTCCATATCTTTTCTCTGAGCATCCTTTATTTTCTCCATCAGGGATGGTTAAGAAATATTTTGAGGAAGGAGTAATGATGTTCCCCCCGTAATTATTTCCATGTCCATCCTCTACAAATATGAGAATATCAAATAATTTTTAATTCTCATCATTGATAAAGATACATGACCCTTTATACTTAGATTATCCACTACCTTGTTTTCCTTTCTTGGATGTTAGTGGATTGAGCGGTCATAATCCTTGATGAGATCTATCTATATTTGTTGGCACATATTAAGCTATTTTGGTGTGAATATATATTTGAGACTCTTGTGATCATTATAAATCTCACACTTCTCCGCATAGAGATAATGACTCCATATTTTCAACATAAAGATCATAGCCACCAACTCCAGAACATGCATGGGATAGTATTGCTAGTGGATTTTCATCTTCCTTGAGGCGTAGGCTATCACTTGATCATTTTTCATCAGGACACAACCTAATCCTTTATTTGAAGCATCAATGTACACCACAAAGTGTTCTATACTTTTTAAGAGTGTGAGTAGTAGCATAATGATAATCCACTTTTTCAACTCAAAACATTATTTACATTCCTAAGTTTATGAAAACTTTCCTTCCTTCTGTTTCAGATTGGTCATTGGGTTTGAAAATCATGAAATTTTCTTTAAATTTGTTTAATAATACCCAGCTAGACCCAGAAAGTTGCAGATCTCTGTTACAAATGTTTTCATGTTCTAATATTCAATTTCCTTTATCTTAAAAGGGCCCAAAGATACCTCTTTACTAGTGATAATATTCCCCAAGAATGATACTTCCTCAATCTAGAACTCACATTTACTGTACATTGTATACAGATTCTCCCATTGCAAAGACTTTAACACAATATTAAAATTCTCATCATATTCCTCTTTTCTCATGGAGTATATCAGAATATCATCGATAAAGAGTACTATAATTTTTTTGTGGTAATCTCTAAAGTCTCTATTCATTAAGACCATAAAAATTTATGGAGAATTAGTTAGTCCTAAGGGCATCAATATGATCTCATAGTGTTCATACCTCGTCTGAAAGGCATCCTTGGGAACATCTTTCTTTTTCACCATTAATTGGTGATATCCTTACCGAAGGTCCACCTTAGAGAAATAACTGGCACCACAAAGTTGACCTAACAAGTAATCTATCCATGAAAGGGAATACTTTTTCTTTATTTTTATTTTATTGAGCTCACTTTAATCAATGTATAGGCGCATTGATCCATCCTTCTTCTTGATGAAGAGGAATGGCATGCCCCTTGACGAAGCACTCGATCATATAAAACACTTTTCTAGATTCTCCTGTAACTGCTTCTTCATCTCCTTCAGCTCTACAGTGTCCATTCTATAAGGTGTCTTTGATATAGATAGAGATCCAGGAATAAGTTCAATTGAGAACTCAAAATCTATATCATGAGGATGACCAAACAACTCTTTAGGGAATGCATCAGGGTAATCGCTCACAATGGGCATGTCTTCAGGGATGATTCTCTCCTTTATCTCATCCATTTGAGATAGAAATTCTTGCTCATAAGGGATTAATATCCATACATGAGACATTGATTATAAAGGAGATTAATCCTTCTCCTTACACTTGTAAAGTATTAGAGGATGCTTCGGGATGTGAAGAGTGATTTAACATTCCCAACAGTAGATGTTGTCTTTGTATAAAGATAGCTAGTCTATTCTCAAAATAACATCGAACTCCACTAAAGGAAGTATGAAGAGACTTTCTGGGAGGTTCAGTCCAAAAATGTTAACTAGGAAGGGGTTATAAACCATGGACACAATACTTTCCCCATTCATTGTTCACATATATTACTTATCCTCCAAATTTTGAGGTGGTGCTTGAATAGTTATACTAAACATGCAAGATATGAAAGAATGTGTAGAACCAGAATCAAATAGTATGTTCTCAATTATTGAATGAATAACTCGAATACTTTTCACTATGTCATTGTCCGGATCCACCTCAATAGTAGTGATAAAATAATCACTTCCTTGTTTCCTTGGAGGCCGTTTTTGATTTCCTCTAAAAACCATTGGCTTAGGGAAATTGTTCGTATAATGTCTATGCTTCTTGTAGTTGTAACACTGCACTACAGGATGAGTTTTGATTTGAACCTTCCTTTCTTCTTCCATAGTAGCAGGATTATTCATATAACTTCAGTAGTTCTTGGCCAGATGTACCATTCTTCCCCATTTGATGCAATTCTTGGTTCGCTTTAGACAATTACCAGGATTTTTCATCCCACAACTTGGACAATTGGGGTATTCAATCTTCTTTCCATCAGGGAATTTTTTTTGAACCACCCTTGTTTTTCTCCATTTTCCACTTCTTTTTGCTGAGCCCTCAAGACCACTGAGAGTATATAATATCCATTTCAACCATGAGGTCACAATGGACAATCTCATTATAACTGTCGAAGTCTCGAATCACCAACACCTTCTGTAGACTCTGTTTTAGCCCACTAAAAAAGTAATCCACGATGCTTTCGGTGTTCATGAAAAAGAAAGAGGCGTACCATGAAAACCTTGTAATGTTTTCTTTATACACACCAATAGACTCATCTTCCTTCTTCTTGAAACTGAGGAACTCTCTTTCCATCTTGAGATATAGGTTTCAAGGAAAATATTTATTGAAAAACATCCTCTTGAATTTTTCCAAATCTATGGAATCAATTACCACTTGGGACTTTGTATTCATGATTATTGTCTACCACTGATCTCTTCCCCCTCAAAACGATACACCACCAGTACAACATTCTATTTCTCCAAGCACTAGAGGATAGAGAATATCTTTTCAATGGAGTTAATCCACTATTCCGTGAGGAGGGGATCCAAATATACACAAAATATGGGAGGCCTTTTTCACACAGAGGATTATATGGAAACTTTCAATTTATGTGGTTTAGGAGGTCATTAAACATGATTCATGTTATTATTCATAACTTGATAAAGCTAAGAAAGTATTGTCATGATGTTTTGAGAACTAGTTTCCATTGTATTAGGCATATCTTTAGGAAACTCTTCACATTTCCTATCACATTGTTTTTTGGAATGTGTTATTCTATTTCCCTCAATTAACTATGAAAAATAACATACAATTAAAGGGATTGAGTACTTGGCCTGTAACACCCCATGATTCTACAATACACTTCTTTTTGAATAATACAGTAGCGTGTGTTTTACAGAACTTCGAGTTCTATCACACCACAACCAATCAAACTAGCTGTTATCAATAGTAATACCCACTTTCTGAAATTATATAAATTTTATATTTTAAAATGGTCTTCATTTTTGGTTTTGGAATATCGAAAGTAGCCTAGGGTTAAATTTTTGTATTTTTCTGAAAACTTTCAATTTTTGATGAAAAGTGAAAAAACTGAGTTATAGTTTAAAAAGGAATTTTTATTTAAATAATTATTTATTTTATTTAAATTTATTTTAGGTCAAAAAATATACATAATACCTATATATGTTCAATGGAATTCATTGGATTAATTTTATAATCATTTTAGATATATAAAAATTTTATTAAACTTTTCACCGTCTTTTACCCATCTCCTAGGAGAATTTGCAAATTCACATAAAACTTAATTTTACCGCTTCTGTGAGTGGAATTTCGAAAATCCGAGAAACACAGTTAATATCAAGGATTAAAATGTGGTTCAATAATATAAAAATATTTTTTGGTGAATAGTAGCTTTTTACTTTTATTTACCACAGTTAAAAGTAAATAGGGTAATTAATGGTAAAAATGATATTATTATTAACCTAACACATGTAATAATTCTATTGTATAAGTATAATTCTACCAAAAACAACCTTATGAATAAAATATGAACCTCTTTGGTCCACTTGGATTAGATTAGGACATTTATTATTATTTAATCCAAAGAAGAGTTAAAAGAGATAAAATCAAAGTTAAATAACTAAAAAAATTTAATATAGGGTTATATATAATATAAATTCGATTATAAATATTCATTAGAAATATAAAAATATTTCCTACATAATTATATTTTATTTATAATTTTTAGACATCAAATAATTTAATTTATTTACGAGACAATGGTGATGTAGTAATTACCTAATTAATGAAATATTAAAGTAATTGGTATTATAAATATCAAAATAAATGTAATTTGATACTTTTTATGAATTAAACTAATTTTATAGGTTAATATAACATATTAGGGTCGGTTAGATGAGTTTTCTTTGAAGTAATAATTCTATTATGAATTTACCAAAAACAAAATACCAAATAGTGTCAAAATAGACATAAAAGAGTTTTTAAAACAAATATTATAATATTAATTCATATTCTATTACTAAAAATATAAGGATTCAACAAAGTACTTATATAATGATAGGTGTACCATTACATTACCACTTGGGGGTTGAGTGGAGGTATATAGTAAGTTTATTAACTATATAATATAAAAATACAATGAGACATGGTAAATGTAAAACTATTTGACTAAGAGTTAAATATAAATGATAAGGGTAATATAGTGACCTAAATATATATAAAATATATTATTTGAAATTATTTCTACCCATACCCACCTTAACCTATAAATAATATACGTTTTAGCCATTAGAAACCGAATATGAAATTATTATAAAATAAAATATCTAGCTTTTCCAAAGGTGCCCCTCACCCATTTTATAAAAGGGAACTCCCTCTTCTCTCTAATTTAAACCTTCAATTCCTTTTGGCTTCGCAAAACCCTGACCAAATAATAAATAAACTTCCATAAAGTTAACCTAGAGGCCTTAGTTTGATCATAAAGCCATCCTAAGGAGCCATTATGATCAAATCAAAATGAAGAACCCGAAGAAGAGGTAATGTTTTCCCAACCATCTTTCAAGTTCCATTCTTCTTCATATTCTTCTTCCTTTGTTATTTACATTATAAAATAATAAATCCAGTATATTTTATATACTTTTATTTTATTATAAATATGGTACAACCATATTCAGAATTCTATCCATCCATTGAATGACATGTCATCATACGTGCGTACGTACGACCTACCATCTCAATGTCGGGGTGTAATTGTTATTCAATAAATCATTAATTGGATGGGTATAATAATGATGTGAAATTCATGTAAATAATAATTATAAAATGATAATTATTCTGTATATATGATATAACATCCAATTATACATGATTTTAATATAAAAAATGATATTATCGCTCATGCTTACGTACGGACTACCGTCTCCACGAACGCGATGAGATTAATTCCCCATCGTATCCATACAAATATAATTCTCATTTTATGATTAAAAAAAATATTTAAGGACTTTATATAATTCTGTATATGAATACGGTACAACCTATCCATAACAGACACCACTTCTGTAACAAAACATATAAAAGAAAACGAGTAAGTTAACACCCGAAACGACGATAATTCAAAGATATTATTAGGAAAGAAATGTTAAAAGATCATATATGATATCATATTAATGTATATGATTCTTTTATAATTAAATATATAGTATTTCACCATTATACCTGAGGATAACCCACACTTGACCAAGGAAAAACTACAAAGTAAGGGGTTTCTTATCTCACTTTTAATTATTTGAGATTTCCATTGTTCACCATTTATTTATTCCATGTGGGGTGTGTACTGCCCATGATTGTATTAATTGTGTAATATACATTAATTTATTGGTATTTACATCATCATTTTCTGATTCCTCTTTCAAGGTTTTATTTTTCGTATGTTACCAAATCGATAAGGGAATTTTTACTTTCAATTTCCACTCATTCACCTTTACGCATACTTCATTGATTATTTTACTCCAAGATTATGTGTGGAATCACTATTAATTTTCTTATGTCATAATTTCCACTTCCCTTTTTGTGGATATACTTTTGATACACATAATCACTCTATTGATAAATTCTCGAGTCATCGGTATGATCTTGATAAGAGTAATTTTTACTCAATCTCCATTTGTTGAGTTAAACATGCAATTCATTGGTGTTGTTTTTACTAGAATATGTGTAAATGTCCTTTGATTATTTTAGACCAAATATCCAATCATATTGAGTGTATTTATATTTTCACACATAATTATGTCATTGATTTATCCTTAACCTTAGGATATGGCCTTTGTGAGTGATTTTATCTCAATTTACATTGCATTGAGACTCCTTTGTTGTTATACACCAAATCACTTTTATATGGTGTATATAATGTACATTGACATAGTATATCGTGAGTCCCTTTATTCTCATGATATTAAAATGTTACTATTACCTCAATTATTGGTATTAAAGTGTCTCTATTTTGGTTAGGAACTTTAACGAAAATATCATTTTAAAATGTTTTTATGATTTGTTATTCTATATCTTTATCATTAATTTACATGTTTTAAAAATGGTTTTAAGGATTTATTTACATGGAAATTAATGTTTTCAAATCAAAATTCTTTTTAAAAGATTCAAAGTGGTATGAAACACTTTGATTCAAAAATCTATTTTAAATGGCTTCTTGACAAATAGTGTGACTTTTAACTGTTTTCATGAAAAAGGTGGATATTTCTCTCAATAGTTTTATGATTATTTTTATCTTTGTCAATATCCTTCATTATTATTGATTGAGGTTAATCTGATACAATAAAATCTTACATATTGTATCAAATGAGTTATGTTTGACTGTGGATGTGCTATTTTTATACCATTCAGGGTTTGTGGTTAAAGTATTGACATTTTGTATGATAGTTTTAATACGAATGTTTATGTTATGTTTAAAACTTTTCATATGAGGAATGCATTGGACTTAGTAAGTGATTGGTGGAGCTCTCTATAGCTCCTCGATGCATCGGTAGGTCTCATGAGACAAAATAGTGTGTTGGCACAAGGCCTTGAAAAAATCTTATTTGTAGTCTTGGTACAGGGCCTTGACTATGTGGTTATGATAGTATTGAATTATGCATTCCATCATTATGAAAGTGGTTACTGATATTGCATGTGGTTATTCTACTAGTATAATATCCATGTGAATAAGTAAATTGAATTATTTCATTTTATCTTTTCCATATTATGATGATGTTCAAGTTTAAAAGGCTTTTGATTTAGTTATAAATTGCCTTAAATGTTTATGCTTATTTATGGAAGTTTCTGCTATATTGTTATCCTTACTGAGCTTCTGAGATCACCCCTTTCAATGTTTTATTTCTCTCGGGATGTGAAGAATTAATTTATGAATGACCTTAAGGGATGGTATGAGGGGATATGAAGACAAGATGTTGTTGTAGTTTTTTTACATTATGAGGTAACGTAAGACTTATGAATATATCTAGTGTTTCCAAGACTACTAAACTAATCGATCTTTTGAGGCTTGATCTTTTGTGATCATGCCAATGTTATGTAATAATGCACCGACTCTGGGCAACTGGGGTTGGGGCGTTACATGGTTTTTGATCATAAAAAGGAATCTTTTGAACATAAAAGGATAAACTTTTAAAGGAGAATTATATCATAACTTCTGATTCCTTACGCTTGAATCCAGGTTATCCTCGATCTATTTCTTAACATATACTCTAATGATATTTTTTTCCCCTTAATAATAATGTGTAAGAAGCTCAAGAATTTACCAAAGCATATCCATTGAGAGTTTCAAACCAGGAGTGTAGCAAGGCCCATCATTGGGTACCAAGATACCCCGGGTGAGGCACGAAACTCCTTGTCAGATTTTTCACTCCTAGGTAAATCTGCTCCAGAGCCATATTTACAAGTTTGTATCTAGAAATTGATATATTTTATTGACAAACCACATACTCTATACTTACCAAAATATAGGTATGTATTCTTATACTTAGTATCATCTTTAATGTTCTCACTATGGCACTCTGTTTCTAATCTACAAAATAAACTAGACCATACACTGATACCAACTATAGAAACCCTACCCTCTTACACATAACATTAAATTATTTAATGTTTAACTATAAATTATAGTAAAAGATAAGGATCATTAAGTCTAGTGTCTTGGAATACTAGATACATAAAACTAAAAACATGGGGAAAATGTTTCTTTATTTACTATTCATATTGGTCTCCTAACTTCAATTGTTCTCATACATATACATTGGATAACCTAGGGATAACATGAGAAATGGGTGAGATAAAAATCCTAGTAAGGGAATAAGAATAAGAAACATTTCTAAGCACATGGGATAAAAGACGTGATATAAAGATATAAAAAGGAATATAACAAAGGGAATCAGAACATAAAAACATGGGATCATATAAACGTGGTATCATATAAATGTGGAAATAACATAAAACATGAATTTAGTAAAATTCAAGTCTAACTACCGATATCGTTCCCATAGTAGCACAATCCAAGGATAACCGCCAAGACTGTTGCACATAGTAGCAGAAGCCAAGGCTAATCGCCAAGAACATTGCACATAATGTCTCATGAGACTCAACTTTACACAATGCATTAGAGTTCTATCTAGGCGCACCCATCATACCTTGCATTGAATATTATTTCCATATAATGAATCATACTTAATAAATCATATATAAACATAAGGGTTACCCATGGAAAGTATAGGGTACCATAATCATGACATAAAGCATAACAAATGGGCATATCATAAAAGTGTCCATGAAATAAAAGAACTAAAATACAATGGAAATTCATAACAAAAAATAGTAATGTATCATGGGAAGTTACATGAAGTATATGTGACAACATTTAATATAAGTATTTAATAAATTTTAGCATTAAAACATTTTTGAATGGTTTTAAGGAAAATACTATAGAGCCTTTAAAATAGAAAAGAGAACAACACTTTATAAAAAAACAGAAGTGAAACCATATTATTTTCCTAATAAAAAGGAATTATTTTATAAATAAAATGGTGGCTTAATATATAACCTATAGTGAACTTGAAATCAGGTAAGAATTCATGAAGTTCCCTTAAAACAAGTTTGCTTATCGGGAAGTATTGGAGAGAGAATCACTTAAAAACATGTATACCCCACAAATAGAATTATGGAAGGGTATTGATAAATTAAGTTTTTATATGTAAATAGAATTTATAATATGCACATAAATATATAATATAACTTCATTTTGGTAGAAATAACGATAAGTCAACCCGAAGGAATAAAGAAGATTGAGGTAGAATTCTTTATGGATTATCAGTATGGTATCAGGTGTACTTAAGAGAGATTTGTGAGGGAGAAAGGGGTTTCTAATCACTTATACATCACAAAGGAAGTATGTGGGAGGTTATAAATAATACCTCATCATTATTTATTACACATAAAATGTAATATCATAGAGGACATTCTTGAATAAAAGTGAAATGGAGAGGATCCCTTACCTTAGGTCTGATAGTGTTCTCCACTTGATATTAATGACCTGAATAAACAAATAAGGTTTATTAATTAGTAATTAAAGAACCTAATATATATTTATTCGATTTATTATATCCATTTTAAGTTCATTTATATCCTTTTTAATTAGTTATATTGTTTAATTTCATTGTTCAAGTCTGTTTGTTTTCTTGGTTTTTACAACCGGGTTACCTATGTTCATGAATGGAGAATCATGTGAAATGAAAATTTTTATCCAGAATTTAAGTTATATGTTGTTATTTAACATAAATAATATTTCATTAATATAAATCTCATTTTTTTTCAGATTGATGGTGAATCATTATATAAAATATTAATGATAAACGCTTGAATTAAATTTAGTGATTTTGCTCACAATTAACTTGTTTTGTATTATTATATTAAATCATTAGTGAATAAGGATTATAGAACATTAAATAATATAATATTAACATATAATAGTCTATTGTAACCATAAGAATGTTTTATTGATCACAATGGAATATATTAATAGTAATTGATAACTCGTCATCCTTGAATGCGCAAGATTAACACATCTCAAACAGTGTTTTCATTTATTTCAAATAAAAGTTTGCAAAATGAGACATGATAATGAATTATCCGATTAAAATGAAAACACTCCAGAAAATTTATGTTACTTGAGTTATTATACGATTTGTATGAGTTGAGGTTAGGAAGGAAAGGATAAAAAAGGAACTTAAAAATCATGGAAAAGAAAAGAGGAATTCAACCTCCTGAATCAACCTTCATTGAGAGACTCTTAAGGGGAGAGGATTTAGACTTTTGAAGAGACAAAGGGTTGTTATAAGTGGGGGATTATATTGAGGAGAGATTATATTTCAGAATAAATTCAAGGAACAAGGCTTGAGAGGAGTGAAGGGAAGAGGTACGGAGGCGTTCTATTTATAGGGGAGGAGAGGAGGGTTTTCATATTATTTCATTCCTTAGATTATTATTTTCTTTCAAGACTATAAATTATGATGATTAAATGGCAAAAAATAGTAATATGTTCATGTGAGATTGAACTAATTGGGATTAAATCATTAGATCATCATCAATTACTCAAAAAAACCATTATTTTGCATTTATCGTAAATTGTCATATTTTACTATTCATAAAAATTCAAGTATTTTATAAAAATCCCAAAAATTCACTCATACAATATTTTTTGTGTAGAATCCATATAATTAATTCCATTTTTCAAAAATAATTTTCTAAATATGATTAATTTAATTTTTAATTAAAATCATAATATACTCGAAAAATAACAATTTTAAATCATTTATTTTATTATTCCCAAATATGGGTATATTATACTTCCACATGAATCTTATTTATATACTATTATATTTAAGGATACTATTAATCATGGTAAAATTACTATTCACAAGGGTATGTTACTATTCAACATAAAATATGTCGGTCATATTAGACTCCAAACAACTTCCTAATCGCAACTGTGTATGCCAGATTTTCAAAATTCAAAACACAAAAGTGTCAAAATTATGTTCAAAGGTCACATAGTAATTATTTGTTCATTGTGTTGTAATTTCATGTGATTATATGACCTATTTATATGAAGGAAATTTACATTGAAACAATTGGGTCATTACACTAAAACACACTTTTTCTAGAAGATTCTATGTTTGGATGTTAAATGTTTTTTAGTATGGAATAATGAGCCAAGGTGGGATGATAAATTTCCTATAAACATGAGATGGGTGGAATTTAATCTTTAAACCATATTATTTATGTTTTAATATGTGTTTTTTTTTTGTTCCAAGTTACTACCTCACTGTGTCATTATGGATTTGGCTAATAAAATTAATTTTTTTTATTAATGTGAGGTGTGAGACCCTTCATAGATCCCATTGCGTAAATTGATGACATGACACTAGACTGAGGGCTACCCAGGTGGTATGGAAAACCCTTATAAATGGATAAATACTTTGGTAAACATTGAGATAGGGTAATTGTGAAAGGTAATGGGTTACAAATTATGATTTGTATGTGGGAACGGTAAATGAGTTAATTGAAATGTTTATTTGTTATCCATTCTGAAATACAATAGAGGATTTTGAAATAGTTTTGTTGATGTGTTTTAGATTTTTATCGATCCATGGTTTTGAATATTGGAAAATATTGTTTTGGGATTGAGTTAAATTTTAAATAGAGATGTTGAACTCAAAGTTATTTGAAACTGGGGTTCCTCTTTAGATATTGAATAATGTTCTAAATTGTGTGTTTAATGGTATTATTTTGAGGATAAAAGAGAAATACCATTATTTAGGGGTAGTTTTGAAATTTTTTAATGAAGTGTGTTTTTTAAGGCCCCCAAAATCTTTAAGTTATTCTTATAAAATTTTGAAGAGGTGTAGGGTTTTATAGTGACATGTTTGGTATTAAGGGTCCTTTAGAATGATAGTAAATGAAGAATGATTACTGAAATTAATTTTTTTAAAATATTTTGATAAATTTGGGAATTATTGATAATAGAATGGTTTGGGATTGTAAACATGATTTTCTGAGTCCTAGTTGGATTTATGGGATGATTCTCTGTGTTTTTTGATGAGTGAATAATGGTTTGGGATGTCGGATTGACATTATAATCCCTAGTTTTGGGTGGGCTAGATAGATTCCCCAGGTGACCTAATGCAACATAGTTTTTTTGAGTAAAGTACTAAAGCCCCTAAACCCAAGGGTATGAACATGGAGTTCCATATCAAGGTTGGGATGGAAATAAATTAAATTCTAAGCCACAGTTGGATTCATGGACAGATGCTCCATGTTTTCTTACATATGACCTAGTGCTTGGGATGGTTGAAAATGACATACTAGATCCCAGTTGCATTCATGGACTAAGGATGCTTTATTTCCAACTACTAAACACTACGATAGATTGTATGGGCACTCATATGGATTCCCTATGGTATACTAAATTCAAGTGATGGATAAATGAATTCGCTTCTGAAATAAAATGGTAGGTTCCCATGGTGATGACATGAAAATAATTAAATATGTAAATGGGTAATTAATAAGTGGTAAATGAAAAACATGTGTCCTTGATGCTTATTTATTTATTTCACATTCGCTTACCTGTATACACTGTTGTATAGACTAGATATTTCATTTGACACCTTTGGTGGGGGACTACAATTTTTTAATCACACCCTTCTCACGCCAATTTGACACTTGGGTACCTGATCAAATGATAATTGTTTATCTATCACAAGTTTAGGATTGGGACCTAGTGTTTGTTCTATGCTTGAGATGATGGTTCGGAGAATGTGGTGTCAAGATCATGTTGGGACTCAAGACCATTTTCCTGATTTTTTTTGGTTTTTTTATTTTGGGTATTATTTGATAACCACAGGACATGTAGAGTACACATATTATCTTTATATTACTTTTCAATTTGTTATGCATCTATTTTTCAATTATTAGTTACTGGATGATGTATCTGTTTTATCTATTAATATTATTTCTACTATGGTTTTACTAAGATAAGTGAGTGTAATATCACCAATGTATCTCTGTAGACCCATTATTTTAGTAGGAAGCCTCTATAATATGGGGATGTTTTCCTGAGGTCATGTGGTGGTCCAGCTCAGGGAACCAGTTTTAGTAGCACCTAGATTGGGATGTTATAACCTCACTCATAGAAACATAGTGAAAAACTATTCAACACTAATATCCCACTCCCATCCACTCTTTTTAGGGAGATACCTCTTAAACAAGGGTAAGTCCTCAAGTAAGGAATCATGAAGATGGAACCATCTCATAAGCCAGATAAAAGTCAAAATCCTAAAAATAATGATACAAAAGGGTTGATCATCAAACAACCCATGATAATAAGAATGTACCTATGACTCACATTCATAGGTACTCTAATTCACATGACTATGTCACCGTAAGACACAAACCAAGGTAATAACACATCCACGCAACACCTTCTTATGGTAGTCCTAAATCTCCACAGACCCATCATCTAAGTTATCATAGTCATCATCAATGTCAATAACGCCCCAATAAATAATTTAAGAGTTATCATGAAGATAAAATTGAAGCTATAACACATGGAATACATCTTTTATAATTCTCATTCGATGGTGTGAGTTCTGTTTGATACACCCTAATTCCAATATTTTCCAACAAATCTGAAGGCCCAAAAAACTAGAGATAGGGATTACACCCATGACCAAACCATCACCACCTATGACGAGGATTCACATTTACTAATACATTATATATAAATTATAACTCCATAGGTCTCATCCTTGGATCGATATTTGAATTCTAATGATCCCATTCTACCTTTATCCTCTCATGAATCACATAAACCATCACTGTATCACTTTTCACTAGTTCTAGCATGATAATTTGTAACAATATGAACATATACTAGAACAATGGATAATGGAAAGGTTATCCATAAAACTATTCTGAATATTCCATAAAAAAAGTGGAGTGAAAACTTTTTTGGTAAGAAAACATGGCCAAATTAAAGTGTCGCATCCATGAACCTCCAAAATCTAGGACAAAACAACCCAACATGTCCACAAGAATAAAGATGGTCCATTATGTATGAAAATATGTATGCAGATGTAAATTAGTGCTCAAGAATAAATTTGAGCCTAAATAATGTCATAGACCTCTCTACACCCTATAGGTAAAATAAGGACCATGATCAAAGATGACAATCCTTGGGACTCTATGGAGTATCACTAGCTCCTCCTAGTGCTGTATCAACAAAATCTCCACTAATATTGACTCCTTAATCACTATAAAGTAGGATTATTTCATAAAATGGTTTAATATAACCCATATAGTATCAAATCCCACCAAATCTCTAGGTAAACCAGTGATTAAGAACATCAAGATATCCTCCCACTTCCACTGAGGAACATCCAATTGTTGGAGAAAACCATCGAGAACATGATGCTCGACCATCACCTTCTATCAGACCAAAACATTATGAAAAATGTCACCAATTGAATAATTCAACCCAGGACATAAAAACTAAATTCTTATATATCGATACATCTTCATCATTCTAGGATATAACACCAAGGGTGAGATATGGAACTCTTGGAGAACCACTTCATGCATCTCCAAATGGATGAAATGCCTCCCCTAGAACAAAACCCAATGTTGTTCATCCTTAGACAAACCATCTGGAGAATCACTAATGAAAAATCATCATCGATAGACATCCACCTCATAAGAACCTAGATGAGACTCCTCCACCTACTACACCAAGGATAATTACATAGTTATATGAAAAATAAATCTTATAAAACCAACTTCTCCCATATCAAGATGAATCACTAGGAACTATCCCATTACACTCCAAGAATATCTAGATTCACACACAACATCACATGGTGAAATTATTCTCAGAAAATCATCTCTAACATTACCTTTTATCAATGTATATCAAATCATAAAGTGACGATCCTATAATAATTCCATCCCCCATCACTATCGCAAGTTCAGGTCACACTGGGAGAAGACATACCTCAGGTTCTGAAGATTGGCAAAACCCAAAAAACACTTTCTAATGAGGTAATGTCACCACAACATCAAGGAAAACATATATTATGCCTACTTGAGATCATGAGTGACATATTTAATCTATCTAGGATGTAAATTCTGAGACCCATAAGAAACAATTGAACTCTACTACATCAGTTTACATCCCAAATCAAGACATAGATAATCATAGAAAACCTCAAACATAACTCTATATTCTAGATAATTAAAAATTGAATAATTCAAAACAACCTCCTTTAGATAATAAAAATCTATATAAAAATGATCATCCCATAATAATAGAAGTTTATTTATGGTCAAGGATGTCATAGGAGTTTCATTCTGAGAGATATCAGGAACACTCCTCTTATTATATCCAATGTGAACATAGAAACTCTACACCTATACTAAATTATCAGGGGATTCCCAATAAATGAATGCCTCAATACTCAATAGATATAAATCTATACCAATATATGATTCGACATTCCCCAAGAAACAAATTTAATGATCCCAAATATCACACTTTGATATCTTCCTAAATAACTTATTGAAATGAATTCCTCCAAAAAATTTCCACAGTTTTCCTATATGATCCTCCTCAAACACAAATTATATTAGGTTGTTGTAAATGAAAACCACCAAAAATTGATCCAAGAACTCTATGAACACTTTATTCATAAAAACAATGAATGTATTTGAAGTGTTTATCATTCATAATGACATCACAATGAACTCGTAAATACTATAATGAAATCATAAAATAGGATTTTAGAATATCCTTATCTTTTACCCACATCTAATGATATCCAAACCATATATAGATATTTCAAAACCAACTATATCCTTTTATATAATCAAATAAATATTCAATTTGTTAAATATGATGTATTTTTTCACAACCACCTCATTCAAGTGATGATAATTCAAATATAGATATAAACAACCATCATCTTTATTCATAAACAAAACTGATTCAACATTAGGTGACACACATGTTTGAATAAATTCTCACTGTAATAGATCATGAAGCTATACTTATAGCTCCCATAATTCAGGTGGTTCCATCTTATATAGAGACATCAAGGTCTAAGAATTTCCTAAATATATTTTTATCCAAAACTTGATCTCCTGTCGAGTGGGTAATCCCAAAACCTCCTTTAAAAAGGTATCATTTTACACTTCCATAATATTGTGAAACACCATCGATTGAAAATAGAACAAACGTAACATAATCTCATACATCATGGAAGAAAAATATAATATGCACCTCCAACCCTTCTAAGGGTATCTCTTTATAACAAACATGGAAGAATCTCCATCAACATCATAGATTACAATCTCTCTCCTGAAAAAATCTACAATGACCTAGAATGAATAAAATCAATCCATGTCAAGGATGAAGTCATATTTCTATATCCATAAACATAGGTTATCTCTCCAAGAGTGGTGCTTCCCCAACACCAGATCAAAATCTCTACATAATTTTCACAGAAAAGCTCAACCTCCAACTAGAATAGTCAATTCCAAGGTCACCATAAACCTACCCACCTCAAGTACCAAATAATGGAAAATGGTAGGTGATATTTAAGCGCACATATCTTCTAAATCAAACAAATCATTCACCCAAGAATAAAACACGAAAATTTTAACATGAATGATGTCTGGATCACCTGGCACTGAAATCTCAAAAGCATGCAGTTGACTGTAACCTAATCCAATGATTCTTTTACCTATATGAAGACCACCAACATGGTTATGATCTACTCTCTAGGGATGAGAACAATACTAGGGGTTTTATTGGTCTATATTGTATCATCTATAATTTTCCAAAGCTAGGGAACCCTACTACTACTGCCTTGGATAAAACTACCTTAATGAAGTATCGTGAAGTGGAGAACATGCTACATGATACCTTATTAGAAAATACATGAACTGTCACCACTAATTTCCATGTCCCCAACAATAAATGTTGGAGTTGGTATTTGAGAACTGATTATTTTAAATTTAATTACATTTATATTCAAATATTTGAATATTAATAAAACATATCATTATATATTGTACATTATTCTGCATGTCTATAATGTAATAATGTTGTAGGGTATCTATCATATTGATAAGGAAATAACAGTTACCCATAATTATTTAAACGTTGAAGTTCCTTGATGATATTCTTTAATGTAATTCTACAATCTGAAAACATACTATGAAACAAAATATATTATATAGAATGTAAAGTGGGAGAAATTGTAAGTGAATGAGACTTCTAATAATGAATTTCACACTTGGTAATCTTTAAGATGGTTGATTATGAGAATAGACCCATTAATAAGAATTTCAAATGTTTTAGTGTCATATGATATTCCTATTTTTGAGTGTGTCTAATTATTATTTTGACATTAAGATTATCCTTAATAGATTCCAAGACTCACATAGTTAGATTTACTAAAACAAATGCAACAACATATGTTCATGGGAAGTAGGGTAAGTTGGGTGTGTCACGACTGACACGTTATTAATGGATAAGTCAAGGAATAATTTCCCTATATATATTTATGGAACTTGATATCATAACCATTTGACCAGAATAGTTCCGTCAACTTAAATTCCATGGCCATGATGTAACTATGTGTTTATTTCTGATAGTCAACAAAATATGTATCAATAATTTAGTTTGATGAAATGGATGTGAAATCAACCTAATGAGATGTTGTGAAAAAGAGACTATATTTCACAATGATCAATTTTATATAGTTATTGAAATTGCAACATTATATTCTTTCTCTTGGGTTCCTTGACCCATTTTTAGAGAGTAATATTGGACTTTTTCATACCTTCTTAATTCTAATAATACATAATCCCAGCTCATCTAATAAGTGTTTACATTGATCAAGATCAAATTATATTTGAATTTAACTAACGGAATAAATATTATTCCTAGTTTTGAGGAAATATTTTCTTCATGTTCTATTGATCATTAATATTTATTGGTAAACAAAATATTTTATTAAATATTTATTTGTTTATTTAATAAATTTTGACGTTTTGGAGTTTTCCTAGATCATGTTTAGAAATTAATATTAATTTAAAATCAAGTAAAATAATTTTTATCTTTATTCCAGTTAGTGAACGCCATAAATAATAATAATAATAATAACAATATTATACGATGTGGGGGTTTATAATGTTTATTATATTATTTTATTGTTGGTACATAATTAAATAATATTTTAAAATAATCCCCAAATATTTAAATAGTGCTTTATGTCTATTGTTTAGAGTTAATTGAGACTTGAGAATCATTTTTCACAATATAATTCTCTCTCTATTCCTCTTCCTCTATTTCTCTTAAGAACAAGAATATCTTGAGATATCCTTTAAAGCATGAAGGATATTGAGTGATCAAGATGACCAATTCAAGATGATTAATTCACCATTCTAGCACCTAAAAATCAATTGGGTTTTTTAGAGATCAAAAGAATATGTATGGATCACTTCTAGATATATTATACACTTGGATCCTAAAAACACAATGAATGTAATATTAAAAGGGTGTCAGATGATCAAAAAATCAATAAATAAATATCCTAGGACTATAAATAATTTTTTTAATATAAATTAATTATAAATTTAACATGAAAATATCTTCTTCATGTTCCAGGTTCTATTAAGTCAATATTCAGTGGAAAAATTTACCTGGTCATGGCATTTATGTTATGTCTAATTTGTGAATGATCCACCAAATCGAAAAAACATTTAGTCATTTCTCCCACTAAGGTGCTTCCACTGCACCTAGATCCTTCATGTTGTATCAGTGGGAGAATGTTTTAAATTTTTTATTATTTATTTTATTATTAATTTATATGTTCAATAATAGTTAGATATTTCATTTCTGAATATTTTTTTTTTAATCTGATTTTAATAAACATGCTTTTGAAATTTTAATTTCATCATTCCATATTCAAATTTTCTTAAGGGTATAAGAAAAAAATGAAGAATGATTGAATATTTCATTTGGAAGTTCCAAGAATTTTTTCTTGTAAAACAAGGTTTCATGGTGTGTATCCGAATTACACATCATGTAGCCAAGTACACTAGATATTTACATGTCTCAAGATACATGTATTTCTTAGAAGTAACTAAAAATAGTGCATTTATTACACACTATGTATATAGTGGGTCAATATAGCACCCAACTTTTCAGATTACATAGTGTGTAGATGGTGTACACATCATGTATTCTGTATGATTTAGCGGTAAAATTGCCACAAACTGTGTGGTCAAATACACAGTTAGTACATTCCATGTAGTCCATATGAGGTAAATATTGAATCCCCACACATTTACTCTGGTTACATGAAAATTAAGGCAAATGACATGGAGCTCGTAACAACACACTGTGTAGTATCCCCATAATTGAAAGTATTAGATTACATTAAATTACGGATTTTATTATTAAAACATTATTATATTGATTAACACCTTAGGACATTGAAAATTTAATAAAGTTTTTAAAGAATTATTAAATACTCAATTAATTAATAATTATTATATGTAATTATTTGTTCTATTGTTTATTTTTCAAGAATTTCTTTATTAATGGAATATCCAAGAGAATTTGGATGGTCATTAAGATAAAATAGAATTAATTGATCGATTGATTAATTAATTAATAAAATCATATTTATCTAATTAATATATAATGCATAGAAAACAATGTTATTCAGTGAACTTCTAAGCAACCATTGCATGTGTGTGACCAATCACGATCTTAACCAATTACCATGTATGTGTTGTAATTATTTAATTTAATTTATTTATAGTTTTGAATTGTTATTTATTAAATTAAAAATGATGGAATGCACGTCATACCTCCCTCATTTATTATGTAGGACCCGTGTGTCCAAGGTGATTTATGTAATCCCACTTAACTAATCCTTTGGTTCCCATAACCTATGGGTACATATAATAAATGGAGTATCCCAAGGTTTATGAAGTTAGTTTCAAACAGAATAAAGTCAATTCAAACCTAGGTGATACATAGGACGATAGGTGGAATGTTTTACTAGTACTAATACTAGTATAAGGATTTCTCCCCAAGTTTATAGGTAGATTTATTGTCCAATAAATAAATAAACTGTTAGATATATCATGACAAGGTCATTTATTTATTTATGTATTGTGCATTATTTATTTTATAAATGCAAGACATCATTACCATAAATAAATTAACTAATGTGAAAATATGAAATATAAATAAATTTATTATTCTCTAAATACTTTATGAAAACATGGTTAATTACTTAAATAAAATCCACTTAATATTAAAAGGATATAAAAAATATAAAAATGTAATTTTTATTCATAATAAATAAAATATTTCAAAGAAATATTAAGTTAATCTTGGCCTTCCATTACTTGTTTAGGAATGAAATCTGTAGTAATAAGTGTTTAACCAACCCTCTTTGGGACACCTACGTTTATCTTGGAGTTTATATGAAGGTTATGGGTTGACTTAACCATCCTACTTCAAGAGTATTATCCCTCATTATACATAGTTCAACAGGGAGGTAAGTATTGAGGAAATCCATGTATAGATTATGGGATTGGGGAATCCACTCATTAGATCATGGATCTAGAAGCCCACTGTTTTAAAAGAAATTCCAACCTAAATACCTTCTAGAATCATGGAAAAACCTTGTTGGGGTTATGTGAATGGGAATATGGATCCTTGAAAATTGAATTTACTGAAAATTATATATTTTGAGTACAATAGTGAGGGATTTTGGGCCTTGAAAAAATATTGGGATACTGAATAGAATTATTATTATTATTATGTCTCAGACAACATGTAATAAAAAAGTACTAATAATATGATATTTTAATTTATATGAAAAATTGAAATGTTTTCATCCACATTATCCCTACGATCAATATTAGAGAAAGACCAAATCATTGATGGTAGTAACTTTTAGGTGTGGTTCATATGACTTTGAGTTATGTAGTTCGATGAATATAAATCTTACAGGTTAGAATTCTCTCCACTTTATCTACCTATAAAAAAGAAAAGCGATGAATCTTTTTTTGTCCATGATTAAAACATGAGTGATGGAGTCAATCTTCATTATTTAATTCATTCATATACGTCTATAATCCTCATAAAGTTTCTTTAAAACATAGATTCTTATATCATGCTTGAGCATCTTCGTTCTATTTATCATGATAAATAAAGACAATAATGGTTTGAGATATCCATTGAACTATAGTTGATTAATATTGGAGAATGTGTGAGTGTTGTGCCTTGTGTAGTCAAACTTATTAGGTATATTTAGTTCCTAGAGGTTCTAGTGTTTAAACTACTTCATAAAAGACACAATGGTCTCATTATTTCATCACTTACTTGGATATTCTTCCCATTTTTATTAATTTCAATATGAATAACATTGTGAAGTATTACCCAGATTTGTGCTCTCTTCTTCACCAAGTTGATAAGGAGATGATGTGTGAAAATCATTCCATACTTATGGTGAACAAACAGAAAGGATAAGAGAAGGTATATAAGAAAAAATATTCTTCAAAAATTCCTTATAACATGAGAAATATCAAGTGGAAATCAACGGAGTATGATGCTACCTATTTGGCATGTGGTAAGAAGTGACACTAGAATAAAATCTACACCTAGCCCAAGAAACAAGGAGAATATTCTAGTTCTTTTGTTATCAAGTGAAATTTAATTGTTTCTATAAATTGGGTATTAGATAAAACTTATGATTCTCACAAATGTATTCAAATACAGGAATTGGGTTTATTTAGAATTATTAATTGAGAGGTGGTAGATCTATAAGAATATAATAAGGACTGTATTACATCCATGGATATTGGTGACTACAACCTTACATTGATGACTGAAATGATTTTGGTTTCAGGATATTTTTATCATCTTACATATTTTACCAAGAACAAAATTTCTATATCCAAAAATTATAATGATGGAATATTTTCAAGTTTGAGAATACATGTTTCTTCTTTTATAAATATATCACATGTTATATAAAGGCACATTTAAGTAAAATTATTTATGTCATAGGTTACATGATCCATGTAATGGAAATTTATAATGATACTACTTCTCCGGAATCATACCACACCAAACTATGGAATCACCACCTAGGTCATGTAAATTAAAAATGTTTGATTAAATTTTACAATGATGGATATTTAAATTTCTTTGAACTAAAAATACTTGGTGTATGAAATGCATGTTTACAAGGAAAAATAAATAAATCCCCATTTAGTGTAAAAGGTGAAAGGGCCAAAGAGCTTCTTAAATTAGTACATACCAATGTGAGAGTACTATTTCCAATTTAAGCAATGGGTGGGTACTCAGAATTTATATACTTTACCAATGATTTTATTAAATATGGATATGTCTACATGATGTGGTATAGGTCATATTCCACTGTGAGATTCAAGGAATACAAGAATGAATTTCAGAACCATAATTATAAAAATATTATAAAACTCTGCTTAACTCATGTTGGATTATATCTTAATCATGTATGAATTGATTATTTATATAAGTTTGAGATTTTATGTCAACTAAATCTTTCCTATACACCTTAATAATGGTGTAAGTAAAAAAGAGTAATTGTTCCTAGTTGGACATTGTGAGATCAATAATGAGTCATGCGAGTCTTCCATTATCTATTTGCGGATACATGTTACAAAAAATAGAAAAATACTAAACCAAGTGGCAACTAAAGTGAAAGATGGTATACCCTACCAATTGTGGAATGGAAAGAAACATATATTTTCATACTTACATATATGGGAATGTGTTGTTTTTATTAATAACTCTTTAGGAATCAAAATTGAACACCAAGGCCCAAAGTGTACCTTTATAGGATATAATAAAGAAAAAGGTGCATAATACCTATACCACCCATCAGAATAAATGTAATAGTTCCATGAATTGACATATTACTTAAGATGGAGAACATATTTAAAACGGATAGTGGAAGTGGGGTAGTCTTTGATGAAGTCTAGGATCAAGGTACACAATAGTTTTCTGTAGAAAAGATAACACAAATCCCCATAGAAGAAGATGTTATGAAGACACAAGTACTACGTAGGAGTACAATAGAGGATAGAGACACTGGAACCATAGGGTTTTCTAGTCACTGAGGATGTAGAATAATTATTAGTTGATAATAAGGATCCTCTGACCTATATGAAAGTGGTAAGTGGCACGTATATTTCCAAATGGTAAGAATCTATGAATTTTAAAATGGATTCCATGTATTGAAACCATGTATGGATTTTGGTAGATCTTATAGTGGATGTAAAGTGTAACATATCAGACCTGATTCACTCATATGTAACTAAACTCAATTGAATATATAGCCTCAAGCATGTATCCCCGTACACTAGAGGATATTTACTAGTAATGTGGAACCATAATGGTACGGTAGGGAGACTATACCCTATTAATTATAGTGGATCACAAGGGTGAAATATAGATATGAGTCAGTGAAAAAAATGTATGAAAGGGAATAGTGTAAGTAAATCCTATAGAAAAAAGTAAACTGACATAACCAATATCTAGTTTCATATCTAGTAATATATAATAAATGATATCATGTTCTTATGATATAAAAAATAGTAATAAAAGTGGAACAAAGCAGCAAGCATATAAAACATGTTATACAAAAATTACCAAAAAGTAAAAAGGATATATTCAATAGAATCATGAGAATAATATAATTCATCTACCCATATACTTGATTATAGTATAGAAATTCATGCATCTATATCTGGAAACATCCCTTTGTACCTACCTGCATCCATGAAGTCTGTCCATGTACCAATAATAATCTCAAACAGAGTGTTAGATAAACTCATTAGAACACCACCAAAAATATCTAGTTTTATCCATACACTGACGATTATATAATATATGCGTATGCATAATGAATAAGGATAGTAAATAAATAAACCTTGTTAGTTTAGAATCCTCATGGGACACACATCCAATACTATATTTGTCAGCCTAAGCTGGAATGTCTCTAAATAAGTGATATCATAATATTATATAAATAAGTGAGTATATATAAGAAAGAATGGGAGACATGGTCTATAGCTGATGAATCCATGTAAAATAAAAAAATAAGGAAAATATGTGGTTCCATGGAATATATAACTGTATCACTCAAGTATAAGTCTCAAGGAGCGGTGAAAGGCGCTGTTATGGGAGCCCTCAAATGATTAATGGTTTTGGGGTACGTATGTCTAGTAGAGTAGTTAAACAAGTCGTCTCTCAAAGGAGGAAGTAAATTAAAACAAATTATTAAAGGTATTCTAAACATAAAATAAATGATAATAAAAACACAACATGATAGTATGGGGGTGTTTATCATTTATAAAACTAAAAGAAGTTTTCTTATAGAAGATTTCATTTTTTTGTTTTTATTTTTGTAATGATGTTATATTAAAAATACACAACAATAAGGTGGTTTAAAACAATATTTAAAAGGTGTAATAGATCCATCTCTACCTATTCACTCAATTATTTGTCATTATCATTTAGATTAACATTCACTTAATTATAATCCTCTAATTTTTTAACCCTCAAATCCTACGAGAGTTAATATAACCACAAAGATAAAATTACTTAAACCCTAGACTTGCTTTGGAACATGAAATCGCAACACCCTGCTTTGAGGAGTTCAATGGCATTTTATAAACAATGTTATGGAGTTCAATGACATTGTAGAAACCATGTGTCCACCACATCAACTAGAATTAGTTAAGATGTGGCTATTTCATTTTTCTTTAATGTATCGAGCTAAAAATTGGCTAAACAATTTTATTCCATCATCCATCAACTCTTGGGACCAAATACAAAGAGAATTATATAAAAAATACTTTCCCCTCCACAAAACAATTTCACTTAAAAAGAGAACCCAAAACTTTTTTTAAAAGAGGGAGAGTCATTCTACGAAACATGGGAGAGGTTCAAAGACACTCTAAACATTGTTTCACATCATTGGTTTTCTATTCCCGAACAGGTGAGAATTTTCTATGAAGGGTTTGGTCTGGGGAACAAACAATTCATTGACAAGATGTGTAATGATGTTTTTAAAAAAAATCCCCAAATGATGCTTACGAGTATCTGGAAAGCCTTGCTGAACAAAACCAAATATGGGGAACTTCACCTTATTTTGAAAATCCACAACGAATGACTGAAATTAATAAACTTAGAGAAGAGGAGAGGCTTATGGCTAAAAATGCAGCACTCCTTAAGAAGGTTGAGGTGATAGACCTTAGGAAAGTCTATGAAAGCCAAATTGTAGACCATATTTTCACTATTTGTGACAAACATGGCCATAAGACAGACAACTGCCCAACCATTCCATCCATCAAGGTTGTTATTTTAGGAGGACACCCAGTGGAAGTAAATGATTTAAACTTTCAAAATAATCAATACCAAAACACCTTCAACCCAAGGTATAAGGACGACCCAAGCTTCAGCTAGAAAGATAACCAACAACCTAGACAACCACAGGGACAAAATACATACCACCATCAGAACAACCAAACCCAAAACTAGTTCCAAACCCAACATATCAAATACCAACAACCACCGGTCCATTTTTAACAAACCATCCCACATCCAAAATATCCCCCTACTATAAACTAATATTCTTAAGCACCAACCCAAACTGTTACACAAATCCTACTAGAAAACCTATGAAAAAAATGGAATGGATGAACTTTGAAGTCTCTTCCCTTAAACAAGAACTTCAAACCATCCAAACTGGAAGGGAACCCATTCCCAAACAAGCCATTCCACAAAAAATAGTAAGGGCAGTGTTAAGTTGCACTCAAAAAACTCATGAACCACTAAAGTCTGTGACTATTTTAAGAAGTGGGAAATCAATTGAGAAACCTGAAAAAATAAGTCAGAAACCATGTGAAGCTTCATACTCTAATGAAAATTCAAATGAACCACAAGATCAAACTGAGGAAACTGATAACAATGTGAAAGAAACAACTCTTTAACAAACAACCCCACAACCTGCATCATTTCATCAACACATGAGGGAAAAAACCAAACTTGATTTGAGTGAAACATTAATGGAAATATTCTCACAAGTCATGATGAACATTCCCCTTCTCTATGAAATCCAAACCATACCTTCCTACTCAAAGTAACTTACGGAATTTTTCACTTTTAAAAGAATTTTTTTACATAAAAACCAAGTCCTTTTAGCTGATAATGTGAGTACCATCACTCAAGGGACCATTCCTCCTAAGTTGAAAGACCCAGGTTGCCCTTACATAAATGTTGAACTATGAGAGAGAAAAAATTTCAAGGCCTTATGTGACCTAGGTTCTAGTTTCAATATCATAACCTATGTTGTGTATTCTAGTTAGGTCTAGAAGATCTCCAACCCACTTTTCACACTTTAACTTGCTGATCATAGCATTAGGGATCTAATGGAGATTTTAAAATATGTTTCTGTAAAGGTTGAAATCTTTATCTACCCCGCTGACATCATTGTCCTTGACAACCATCCAAACTTAGGAAATAAGGGACAATCCCCAATCATCATTGGTCGTCCTTTCCTTGCAATAATCAAATTTGTTATCCAAGTCTGAAATGGTAACATGACCATCACTTTTGGAAACATGAGTCTATACTTGAACATATATAATGAAATCTCACAAATAGGGTATGATGAGGACATTCATGAAGTAAACATGATAGGAATAATTGATAATGAATCGATAGAACATAAAGGAATATTTGATTGATGCTTAAGTTAGGATGAGATTGATTTCCTT
The DNA here is from genome assembly GCA_963277665.1 of Viscum album. Classification (NCBI taxonomy): domain Eukaryota; kingdom Viridiplantae; phylum Streptophyta; class Magnoliopsida; order Santalales; family Viscaceae; genus Viscum; species Viscum album. The sequence goes on from CAUJRU010000640.1 coordinate 27,397, forward strand.
TTTTCACATGAAGGATGATTATCCCGTTGGATTAAATCATTTTCAAATTGATCTTATGATGAAGTCTTAGGTCCAATAATCAGTGAAACCTTTCAGGAAACCACTTTCATGGAGACCAATCAAACATCATTCCCTAAATTTGATCAATTCAATCTTCTAGATGAAACTTCTACACAAGGGTATTAGATTCTATCTAAAACTCTAGGAAACAAAATTGATCTTGATTCAATGTCCCAATATTCTATTGAAATTCTAAACCAACCTGATCATGAATTAAAGGAACTTCCCATTGCACTCATGTATGCCTTCCTAGGGGAAAATAAAACGCATCCTATTTTCATTTCTTCTTCTCCTAAAGCCAATCATGAGAGGATGATTCTAGATGTCCTTAGGAAACATAAGAAAGCCATTGGTTGGACCCTATTTGATATTCCTAGGAATATCCCACATATCGGGACTCATAGGATTGTTCTCGAATCTGATTCAAATCCTTTTCATCAACCTCAATGGCAACTCAACCCTAATATCATGGAGGTAGTAAGGAAAGAATCTTCTGAAATTGTTAAAATCTGGTATCATCAATCCCGTAGCTGAGAGTGAGTGGGTGAGCCGAATCCAAATGGTTCCCAAGAAGGCATGAAGCATAGTGATAACCAATTAGGATGGAGAAATTCTTCCAACAAGGGTGCATAGTGGTGGAGAGTCTACATTGACTATAGGAAGCTAAAATCATTTACTAAGAAGGTCCATTTCCCCTTACCATTAATTAACCAAGCCCATGAAAGAGCTGCATTTCATGCCTTATACTATTTCATAGAAGGGTACTTGGGGTATAATCAAATTGAGGTCTCCCTATAGGATCAAGGGAAGACTACATTTACATGTCCATTCAACACCTTTTCTTTCAAACTCATGCCCTTTGGGTTATGAAATTCCCATGGAACCTTCCAGCAGTGTATGATAGGAATATTCTAAGACATGGTAGGTGATTTTCTTTAGGTCTTCATGGATGACTTCTCTGTCTTTGGGGATACATTTTAGGGATGTCCTAGGAATCTGGAGAGAGTTTTTTTCAGATGTGAAGAAATGAATCTGGTCCTAAACTGGGAAAAAAAGACATTTCACGGTTAAACATGGATTTGTCCTTGGCCATATAGTCTTAAGTAGGGGGATTCATGTTGATAAAGAAAAGGTTGATATCATTTGTCACCTTCCATCACCCAAAACTGTTAAGGAAGTGAGGTATTTCTTAGGACATGCTGGTTTCTATAGAAGATTCATCAAAAAAAATTAGTTAAATCTCCCATCCCCTTTGAGCTATCCAAGTAAAGGATGCTCCATTTATTTTTACTGAAAAATATGAGGGTTAATTATCAACCATAAAATCCTCTCTCACCTCTCCTCCCATTATAAAATCTCTAAATTGGAACCATCCTTTTAAACATATGTGTGATTCCAGTGACTTTGCTGTAAGAGCTTTATTAGGACAACGTTGTGATAAAACTCCTTATGTAATTAATTTTGAAAGAAAATCCTTAAATGATGTCCAAATAAACTACACCACCACTGAAAAGGAGTTACTTGCTATTGTGTTTTCCTTAGAGAAGTTTAGTTCCTACCTCTTAGGATTCCCCATCACTGTGTTTAATGACCATTGTGCACTGAAATACCCCTTTGAAAAGCAAGATTCCAAGGCTAGACTAATTAAGTGTGTTCTTATATTACAATACTTTTACCTCACAATAAAGTAAAAAAAGGGTGTTGAAAATGTTGTAGCTGATCACCTCTCTAGAATTGATTTCAAAGACAACTCAAATCACCGTTTTATGTCTGATTCATTCCTTGATGAACACCTATACTCTATGAGTGACATCCCTTGGTATGCCTACATAGCCAACTTCTTAGTTACAGTAGTCATTCCAAAATTCTTAGGGACTCAAGATCGAAGGAAATTCCTTTTTGATGTTAGTCACTATGTGTTTGATGATTCAGACCTCTATATGTTCTTCCCTGACAAAGTCATTAGGAGGTGTATCCTAGAATCTGAACAAGAGTCCATCCTTAAATTATCTCATAGTGAGGCATGTGGACGTCACATTTCCTCTCTGAAAACTTCTGCTATGGTTATCCAGTGTGGTCTCTTCTGGCCCACCCTCTCAAGGGAATCCTACACATTTTGCCAAAGATATCCTATTTGTCATCAAGTAGGGTCCATCACTAAAATGAATCAAATTCAACTCACTCCCTTCTTAGTAATTGAAATCATTGACTACTGGGGAATCAATTTCATGGGTCCCTTACCAAAATCTAGGGGATATATCTACATCCACTTATCTATTGATTATGTATCAAAATGGGTTGACGCAATTCCCACTAAGTCTAATCATCATCATTTTTTTATTCTATTTCTGAAGGAGTATATATTTTCTATATTAGGAATTCCTAGAGCTATCACTAGGGATCGTGGAACCCATTTCTTCAACCGACCATTCTCTTAACTCATGTCTAAGTATGATAATTCTCACAAGGATTCCACTGCCTACCATCCTCAATCCAATGGTCAAGATGAGTTAGAGAATAGGGAGATTAAGTATATTCTTGAAAAAACTATCAATGCCTCTACGGAATATTGGTCTGAGAAACTCTTGGGTGATCTTTGGAAATATCGTACAACATACAAAACAATCCCAGGAATGTTACCATATAGGTTGGTTTATGGAAAAGCATGCCATTAACTTATTGAAATTTATCATAAGGATTTCTGGGAAATTAAGAAAATAAATCATGACCTCTTGTTGGCCAAATCAAAAAATAAATTAGATCTAAATGAACTTGAGGAACTTAGGATGTGGGCTTATAAAAATTCAAGGATCAATAAAGCTAAAGTACACGCCTACCAATCTCGAAATATTAAAACCAAACACATTGTATGTAGAGACCCTAAGCTTAACGTACATGGACATTACATTACTTTTGCAGAATACTTAGTACATAACAACAACACACACATAAGGACCGTAATAGTTTAGTGTCTTTGGAAACTTGGAATATTATCTTCTAATCGTGGTGAAAGATCTTCAACATCTCCCATAATGATCTTCTTTTTTTTACCTAAAACCTTTATTTATATCCTGGGAAAAAAGAAAACATAAAAGGGTGAGCTCAAATGCTCATTAAGGGTAAAGAAAAGAGATATCAATAAGAACATTACTTTTGGAAATCATAACCTGCAAATTAAATCATAATTTCATAACATGGGATAAATCATAGTTTTGAAATGTAATCCCAATAATCATAAAATAAAACATGAAACTTTGTGTCATACACACATAATCATTGAGAATCATTTCTTGTTAGTCAAGACTCATTGCCAAGACTATCTTAGTGGATAAAGTCCATTTCTGAACTGAGTTCACTCCTCGTTTCAGTCCTGTTTCACTGAACAGGTTTAACCTTCCGTTCCAGCCATGTCTATCTCATGAGATATAAAATCTTTACCCAATGAATTGGAGGGAGATATAGGCCCCACCCATCTCATAATGATATCATTCTTATGTGTGCCACAAAATCAGAAAACCATACATCATAGCATAACCCATGTAATAAAAATGGGAATCTTAAACATCGTAACATCATAAAACAATTCATATAAGATAAAGGAATTCATAAAAATATAATTCCATCACAACATAATAAAATCAATGTAATAATAGGGATAAAAACAGAACCCTTTATTATCTTAGATGGAAAATAATTTTGATAAAACACTTGAACTCCATTCTTGAGGAAAGTATCCTTTCTGCTTCAAAAACACTTTTCCTTTCTTAACATGTCATAAAATTATAAACTAAAAGAATTTGATTAAAAATAAACTTGAAAACTTGTAAAGGAAGCTTCTTGGAAATAATATTTTAAAAATCCATTCATTTCATATAAGTTAAAAAAAACATTCTTCATACTTTTGTCGGAAAAGTCAAAAAGTACCTCGTACAAAAAATAAAAAAAGATTCCTTTCACATCCTTTACTAAAAACTCACCTAAGGGTAAAATTTGATTTAAAAAATTGTAGGTGGATTTAAATAAAATTACATATTGAGGAAACATGGATGTGGATGATAAAATACACCCCAGTAAATGCCAATGTATAAACAATCTCGGATAAAAATGAGATTGTGATATTTCCCTTACCTTAGGTCCGATTTGCCTCGTAAGTATCTAAACCTACTATATAATGACTTAAATAATGTTATTGACTTATTCCAGAATCATAATTATTGTTATGATATCATATACGGTCATATTCTTAGCTTCTTATTAGTAATATTTCATTACAACTTGTTATTCGGGTGTTTATTACTTTTTGTTCTTATGTGTGCTTTGTCGAATAAATTCTTATTCTTCTCTTTAGGTTATAGATACCTCATTTCCAGAATTTTATTAGTGTAATATATATCATATTAATTCATTCAATTCATTTATATAATCATTATGCAATGAATATCATCTAGAACAAGTCGCATCACATCGTGGAGACGGTATTCCGTACGTACGCACGAGTGACGATATCGTTCTCATGATCATGGAATTGTATTGGAGTGTATGTATAATATTTCAGAATCAATATCACTTTACAATAATCATATATAGTCATTATTTACACCATTATACCCATCCAAGTAAGGTGGTGGTGGAAAGTAGATTACACCACGGCGTGGAGACGGTATTCCGTACGTACGCACGCGCGATGATTTCATTTTCCGTAGGATGGATTGATGGTGAAGTAGGGTTGTTTCATACTTATAATAACATATCAGTATATTAGTGATACTGATGTTATTACTTTATAATGAAACAACTAAAGAAGAAGAAGTGGAAGAAGAAATAATGATGAAAGAATCGGTAACAGACATTACCTCTTCTTTGAAGTGCTTCTTTGAGACCTTTTTTTAGGGAAATAAAATTGGTCTTTGAATAAGACCAGGACCTCTAGGATGTCTCTAGGGAAGTGGAGAGGAGAACGTAGCAGGGGTTGTCTGAGCATGAAGGCTCAAAGTGGTGTGAGGAAGAGAGGGAAGAGGTGCCCTTTTATAAGGGAGGAGAGGGGCACCTTTGGAATAACTAAAACTATTATATTATTATAAAGCCAAATTCGGTTTTAAATAGCTCCAAATTGATTTATTTCTAAGCTAAGGTGGGGATGTGTCGAAATCCTCTCATCCAATGGAATTTAGACATGTTTAGGTTCCAATTTTAACCTTATCATTTATATTTAACTTTAATTTAGATAATTTTACTTTTACCGTGTCTTTTTGTATTCTTACACTATAAGGTTAATAAACTTACTATAAAAGACAAACGAACCCCAAGTTGTTTATTATTAATATATATAACCTTATCTAAGTCCTTTGGCCAATCCTTTGATTTTTAGGAATAAAATAACAATTAATAATATAATATATTTTTTAAAAACTATTTTATGTCAATTTTGACACTATTAGGTAATTGATTTTTGTGAAAATCATAACAGACTGATTAGTTCGAAAACTATTAATTATATCAATACTAACATGTCATATTAACCTAGAAAATTAGTAAAATTCATAAAAAGTCTCAAATTACAATTATTTTGGTATTTATAACATCAATTATGTCAATATTTCATTAATAAGATAATTACTGCATCATCTTTGTGTCACAAATAAATTAAATTATTTAATGTCTAAAATTTAAAAATAAAATACCATTATGTAAGAAATCTTCTTAGATATCTAATTAATATTTATAGTCGAATTTATCATATGTATAACCCTATATTAAAAATGATATACTTATTAAACTTTGATTTTAACAATTTTAACCCTTCTTTAAATAAATTAATAATAAATGTTCTAATCTAATCCAAGTGGGCCTAAATGGTCATATTTTATTCCTAAGGTTGTTTTTGGTCGAATTTCACTTATCCAATAGAATTATTACATGTGTTAGGGTAATAATATTATCATTTTTACCCTTAATTACCCTATTTACTTTTAACCGTGGTAAAAAAAAGTAAAAAGTTACTATTCACCAAAAATTATTTTCATCTCATTGAACCACATTTTACTTACTACCATCAACCGTGTCTCTCGTATTTTTGAAATTCCACTCACAGAAGCGGTAAAATTAAGTGTTATGAAAAATTCATTTTTTTTAACTACCACTTAGTGGTTTCACTATTCATCAAAAAATGAATGTTTCCAGAAAAATACAAAAAATTATGCCTAAGATATATTTGATATTATAAATTCAAAAATGATGTCTATTTTACCAAATTCAAAATATATCAGTTGCATTAATTAATTTAAAAATTAATTCTCGTCGTCAAAACAAATAGCGTGTTCTTAAGAGATAATAACTATCAAAACATTGACATTTGTTTATGTCTGGTTTAAATGTGAAATTACATCCAATGACCCGCATTGTATTAAATTGTAAAAATATATTCTAAATATACTTTAAAACCACTCAAATTAATAATTTATCACTATTAATTATTTCGATTAAAAAATTGGTTTTTAATTAAAATTTAGTAATTTTCACTATTCATCAGAATATGAAAGTTATCCGAAAAATACCAAAATTTCACCCTAAGCTAATTTCGATATTCTGAACCCAAAAATGAAGTCCATTTTGAAAAATAAAAATTACAAAATTTCAAAAAGTGGTTATTACTATTCATAACGGCTAGTTTTAATAATATTTTAATAGCATATCATTGTTTTGTGAAACTCAGTATTTCGTACTACACATGCTATCGAGGAAGGTCACGATTGCGTGTAATTAAATGCAAGTCAATAATGCGTGTTATGAAAGCTCCTTTTGTTGTAGCGTAAAACACAATACATTAATGAAATTAAAAAGAATATTTTTCATAAAATCTCGGGGTGTTACATTCTACCCCCCTTAAAATGAATTTCGCCCTCGAAATTCATCGGGGTAATAAATGGTTTACTACTTGAAAGTTTGTTTAATAGAAACCCACATCGTAAAAAGGAATACCCAAACTTGGCTTTAATGACTAAAGTATGAAATGTAATAGTTACCCAAATTAACTCATCACTAGGATTCCACGTAGGAGAAAATAGGTGAAAATATGGATATGGAAGAAAAATCTAACCATCAAGTTTTGATGGAGAGTGGTTGAGAACATGGCTATGAAATAGCCAAAAATCACAAAGCCATAGATTTTCGATGATCTAATATACTATCTGATTCATAAGATATAAGGACATTAGGACAACATTTTTTGTTTTCAAGATCATTTCCCTAAAGTTGGTGAATTAAAAGAAATACTTACATGATTTTGGTACAATTTCACTGTTGTTCGTGCTTTGAACAAATTCAACTTCATCTCTTAAAGAAATGAATTTGAATTTGTCATTCATGAAGTGTTAATATATCATGTGATAGAATGATGGGTCATTCCATCTGTTTCAAACAAAAGGTTTGCAAAAGTTATCAATTATACATAAGTCCATCTATGGTGAGGTTAATCATATACAATTCCAAAAATGAACTTATACTTCTTATATCATACCGCTTAATAAAATAAAACTAGTTTCTACTAACCAGGGACTTCTTGTAGGCCAGTGGTAGGCGATAAAGGCCAGTCGCACTTCGGTTGTGGGTTCGATTCCCACAGCCTTGTCCGACGCGATGGGCGGCCGCCCGTCCTGCAGGTTTTCCTTTTTCTAAAGTTATATTACTATAACATCCCATCAATAATATCGAAAAAAGTTCTATCCTAACTTATGTCCAACATAATCCATTCCAATCTTCAGGCTTATCTAAAATACTTCGGTCCAAGCTCATAGTATAAAGAAAATGATTACTTGAAATGTCACATAACAATCACGTGAATGCCATCATTTATCCCCCATATATCATAAGATATATCTTGTTGGTCAAATTACAAACATGTGAATACCTTAATCATGTATTCTCTTGAAGAATGAATACCCATTGAACCTTAGTGAAAACATGAATGCAGTCAAAAGTAAACTCTTTCCACATACCAAAATCCAAAAATTATATATACTCAAACCATGATATAACCTTCTCCTTATATCAGTCATGAGCTCATGAATACGGTCAAACATTTCATTTTCTCGTTTTCCTTTCATTATGCGCATATCATCTTTTTTTTCCAAAAATATCTCAATCACATTCTATGGTTACCGGTACCATTGAAAACCACAATATACCAATTCATAAATATTCCAACATTCCATGATAATATATACAACATTATTTTGGAATCCCATTACATAAACACTTAATCATTCCACCACATCGTTGTCATATTCAACATCGCCAATAGTGATAGCATGTGAATTCCCTTTGTCCTTTTCCTTAATTGGTTTCTCATGTTGATCATCACTTGGATTAGGGCATTTATTAGCATAATGCCCCATTTCCTTTCACTTGAATAATTGAAGTGTTGGTGGTGCGTTCTCTGCAGTCTTTTCTTTATTCACATCATTTGAAACCCTTTTTCCCTTACTTCGACACTCAGCTGCTCTATGACCTTCTTTTCCACACTTAAAAAATTTTCTAGTCCCTTTAAGACAATCTCCACCATGATTCATTCCACACATTGAGAATAAGGAAACATTCAACTTCTTTTCACCATTATTCTGAGATTTCTCCTTGAACTCCATCTTTTGTTTCTTGTCAAAACTATGAGATGGATAAGTAACACCAACATCCATTTCTACCTTGATAGCACAACGCACAATTTATTCATAGCTACTGAAGTCTCTTATAGCTAACACCCTTAGAATATTTGGTTTTAAGCCACTGATGAATCGATCAACTTTACATTCAGGTTGGATGATAAATCCAGATGCATACCTTGCAAGCCTTGTAAAATTCACTTCGTATATACCAACAGATTCATCATCCTTTTGCTTTAGTTCAAGAAACTCCTTCTCCATCTTTGTTCAAAGAATACGAGGGAAGTACTTAAAAATAAACTCATCCCATTCCATGGACTCAATTTCATCTCTTGGCCTCGTATTCTTGATAATATTCCACCATTGATCAGCATAACCTTCCAAACGATACACTGCTAAGATGACATTATCATGTTCAGAACATTGAAGAACTGAAAATATCTTTTCAGTATTACTGATCCATTGTTCAGCAACAAGTGAATCAGAAGACCCACTGAAAGAAGGTGGGCATTGCCTCATGAAGGAATCAATAGAATATTGTTCCCTTCTCTTCTCATTTGTAAGTCCAGAATGATTCATATCTTGTTTAAGTATAGCAATAAGATTTTGCACTCCATCTCCCATAAAATTTGATTGTTCAGGAGGAAAATCATTGCATTGTCCATTACATTGATCATCATGGTTCCTTCGGGTTCCAACCATCGTCTAAAACACAAAAATAATAGTGTGAGAGGCAAAAATCATGCTAGGGAAAACAATATAATAAAGGGGGAGTAACTTCAATATCTAACATCTTGGGTTACCGTAATTCTAGTACTATAACCTATACTTATACTTAACCATAGGGACATCCCTATACATACCTTAGAAATATCTATAGGGATCTCACTAAAGTTCTCTCATCCTAGTTTCCAAAGGTTGACTAAACCTTTCCTCTAATACCAACTTTAGAGACCCTAAGCTTAACTTACATGGACATTACATTACTTTTGCAGAATACTTAGTACAGAACAAAAACTCACACACATAAGGACCATAATAGTTTAGTGTCTTTGGAAACTCGGAATATAATCTTCTAATCGTGGTGAAAGATCTTCAACATCTCCCATAAAGATCTTATTTTTTTACCTAAAACCTTTCTTTATATCCTGGGGAAAAGAAAACATAAAAGGGTGAGCTCAAATGATCAGTAAGGGTAAACAAAAAAATATCAATAAGAACATATCTTTTGGAAATCATAACCTACAAAAGAAATCATAATTTCATAACATGGGATAAATAAAAGAAGTGAAATGTAATCCCAATAATCATAACATAAAACATGAAACTTTGTGGCATACACACATAATCATTGAGAATCATTTCTTGTTAGTCAAGACTCATTTCCAAGACTATCTTAGTGGACAAAGTCCATTTCTGAACCGAGTTCACTCCTCGTTTCAGTCATGTTTCACTGAACCGGTTTAACCTGTCGTTCCAGCCATGTATATCTCATGAGATATAAAATCTTTACCCAATGAATTGGAGGGAGATATATGTCCCACCCATCTCATAATGATACCATTCTTATGTGTGCCACAAAATCAAAAAACCATACATCATAGCATAACCCATGTAATAAAAATGGGAATCTTAAACATCGTGACATCATAAAACAATTCATATAAGATAAAGGAATTCATAAAAATATAATTCCATCACAACATAATCAAATCAATGTAATAATATGGATAAAAATTGAACCCTTTATTATCTTATATGGAAAATAATTTTTATATAACACTTGAACTCCATTCTTGAGGAAAATATCCTTTCTGCTTCAAAGACACTTTTCCATTCTTAACATGTCATACAATTATAAACTAATAAAAGTTGACTAAAAATAAACTTGAAAACTTGTAAAGGAAGCTTCTTGAAAATAATGTTTTAAAAATCCATTCATGTCGTATAAGTTAAAAAAACAGTCTTCATACTTTTGTCGGAAAAGTCAAAAAGTACCTCGTACGAAAAACGACAAAAGATTCCTTTCATATCCTTTACTAAAAACTCACCAAAGGGTAAAATTTGATTTAAACAATTTTAGTTGGATGGAAATAATATTAAATATTGAGGAAACATGGATTTGGATGATAAAATACACCCCAGTAAATGCCAAAGTATAAACAATCTCGGATAAAAACTAGATTGTGATATTTCCCTTACCTTAGGTCCTATTTGCCTCGTAAGTGTCCGAACCTCCTATATAATGATTTAAATAATTTTATTTACTTATTCCAGAATCATAATTATTGTTATGATATCATATATGGTCATATTCTTAGCTTCTTATTAGTAATATTTAATTACAACTTGTTATACGGGTGTTTATTACTTTTTGTTCTTATGCGTGTTTTGTCGAATAAATTCTTATTCTTCTCTTTAGGTTATAGATAACTCATTTACATAATGTTATTAGTGTAATATATATCATATTCATTCATTCCATTCATTTATATAATCATTATGCAATGAAGATCATGTAGAACGAATCGCATCACATCGTGGAGACGGTATTCCGTACGTACGCACGAGCGATGATATCGTTCTCATGATCATGGAATTGTATTGGAGTGTATGTATACTATTTCAGAATCAATATCACTTTACAATGATCATATATAGTCATTATTTACACCATTATAACCATCCAAGTAAGGTGGTGGTGGAAATTATATTACACCACGGTGTGGAGACGGTATTCCGTACGTACGCACGCGCAGTGATTTCATTTTCCGTAGGATGGATAGATGGTGAAATAGGGTTGTTTCATACATATAATAACATATCAGTATATGAGTGATACTGATGTTATTACTTCGTAATGAAACAACTAAATAAGAATAAGTGGAAGAAGAAATAAAGATGAAAGAATCGGTAACGGACATTACCTCTTCTTTGAAGTGCTTCTTTGAGACCTCCTTTTAAGGCACTAAAATTGGTCTTTGAAGAAGAACAGGACCTCTAGTATGTCTCTAGAGAAGTGGAGAGGAGAAAGTGTCAGGGGTTGTCTGATCTTGAGCGATCAATGTGGTGTGAGGAAGAGAGGTAGGAGGTGCCCTTTTATAAGGGAGGAGAGGGGTACCTTTGGAATAACTAAAACTATTATTTTATTATAAAGCCAATTAAATAGCTCCAAATTGATTTATTTCAAACCTATGGTGGGTATGGGCAGAAATACTCTCATCCAATATAATTTAGACATGTTTAGGTTCCAATTTTAACCTTATCATTTATATTTAACTTTAATTTAGATAATTTTACTTTTACCGTGTCTTTTTGTGTTCTTACACTATAAGGTTAATAAACATACTATAACAAGACAAACGAACCCCAAGTTATTTATTATTAATATATATAACCTTATCTAATTCATTTGGCCGAACCTTTGATTTTTAGGAATAAAATAACAATTAATAATATAATATTTGTTTTAAACACTATGTTATGTCAATTTTGACACTATTTAGTAATTGATTTTTGTGAAAATCTTAACAGACTGATTAGTAAGAAAAATGTTAATTATATCAATACTAACATGTCATATTAACCTATAAAATTATTGTAATTCATAAAAAGTCTCAAATTACATTTATTTTGGTATTTATAACATCAATTATGTCAATATTTCATTAATAAGATAATTACTGCATCATCTTTGTTTCATAAATAAATTAAATTATTTAATGTCTAAAAATTAAAAATAAAATACCATTATGTAGGAAATATTTTTAGATTTATAATGAATATTTATAGTCGAATTTATCATCTGTATAACCCTATATTAAAAATTATATACTTATTAAACTTTGATTTTAACTATTTTAACCCTTCTTTAAATAAATTAATAATAAATGTTCTAATCTAATCCACGTGGGCCTAAATGGTCATATTTTATTCCTAAGGTTTTTTTTGGTCGAATTACACATATCCAATAGAATTAGTACATGTGTTAGGGTAATAATAATATCATTTTTACCCTTAATTACCCAATTTACTTTTAACCGTGGTAAAAAAAGTAAAAAGTTACTATTTACCAAAAATTATTTTCATCTCATTGAACCACGTTTTACTTACTGAAATCAACCGTGTCTCTCAGATTTTTGAAATTCGACTCACAAATGCGGTAAAATTAAGTTTTATGAAAAATTCATTTTTTTAACTACCACTTTGTGGTTTCACTATTCATCAAAAAATGAAAGTTTCCAGAAAAATACAAAAACTTAGGCCTAAGCTATATTTGATTTTATGAATTCAAAATTGTTGTCTATTTTACCAAATTAAAAACATATCAGTTGCATTAATTAATTTAAAAATTAATTCCCGTCGTCAAAACAAATAGCGTGTTCTTAAGAGATAATAACTATCATAAGATTGACATTTGTTTATGTCTGGTTTAAATGTGAAATTACATCCAATAACCAACATTGTATTAAATTGTAACAATATATTCTAAATATACATTAAAACCACTCAAATTAATAATTTATCACTATTAATTATTTCGATTAAAAAAGTTGTTTTTAATTAAAATTTAGTGATTTTCACTATTCATCAGAATATGAAAGTTATCCGAAAATTACCAAAATTTCACCCTAAGCTAATTTCGATATTCCGAACCCAAAAATGAAGTCCATTTTGAAAAATAAAATTTACAAAATTTCAAAAAGTGGTTATTACTATTCATAACGGCTAGTTTTAATAATATTTTAATATAAAATCGTTGTTTTGTGAAACTCAGTATTGCGTACTACACACGCTATCGAGGAAGGTCGCGATTGCGTGTAATGAGAGGCAAGTCAGGGATGCGTGTTGTGAAATCTCCTTTTGGTGTAGCGTACAACACAAGACATTAATGAAATTAAAAAGAATATTTTTCATAAAATCTCGGGGTGTTACATTGTACCGGGTGAAGCTATTATTTTGTATAGTTCTAAACTTCATTTATACATAGGAAAGTTGAGGTCTACATGGTCAGGTCCATACATAGTACATAAGGTGTACCCCCATGGGGATGTTGACATTCAAGATCCCACCAATGGTGAATCATTTAATGTTAATGGTCACAGAGTCAAAACATTCATAGAACCATTGAAAAAACATGAAGTTGATGGAGAATCGTGTGAACCTACCTTAGATGAAGAAAATAATTAATCAAGTAGTGGTCTACGTTGAGCTAACGACGTTAAACAAAGCATTGCATGGGAGGAAACCCATGGTTTTCAAGTTTCCAGTTATTTAGTTGTTTTAATCAACTTTATATTTTAAATATGATTAATGAATCATTTTGATATTTAAAAATAATAAAAATTAGACTGTTGACCTATTATTTTATTAAGAGTATTGATGGGTATGAAAGAGGAGTGCCATATTCATTTGTGTCACGTGGTGTGATCCTTGAGTAATACATTACCCAGAAATTTTAAAAGAAGACAATGTGTCATCTATTAATTTTATTTTTATATGTTCTTAGGTTAAAATAAAAAAATATAATAATTATTATAAAATTAAAAGGCCACATTTTAGGTCATGGGGAAAATCCCATCACAACCGGCGAAGCAGTAGGGACTCAAACCTGGGACAGAAGGGAGACAGAGGCGTGCGGTTACCACTGACCTATGAATTTTGGTGCTTCCTTATTCTATAATTTTTGTATATATATTTTTATTTTACTTTTTTTATTATATGAATAAATATATATATCTATCTCTATATAAAGTTTAGTTTTGTTTCTTTTTTTGTTTTCTTCTTCCACTAGGGAATTCTCAGAGTAAAAAAGAGATCAAGGGATTAAAAAGGAGCAGTAATAATTTCAACTTCAACCACCAAGTAACTTCATTCCATGATCCTTGTTTTTAATTTCCTTTTTGAGCTGTCATTATCTATGTCTATCCCCTTTTAAATTTTCTTTTCCTTAAACACTAGGGATAATGTTATTTTTATTTGGGGGGGGAGATAAAAAAATTGCTTTTGTGTCAAAAAAATGAATGATTTGAAAAAAAAGATTCCCTTAATGGAAGGGAAACATTATTTATCCTTGAACAAGATAATAGACATTGTACACATTGAAACTGATAATCAAATATTTTATCATGCCCTAATTCTGATTTTAATCTATGTATATTCCCTGAGCATATATTTTGGAATGTGTGGCTGTCTAATGTGATATTTCATTGTTTAATTTTTCATCTAAATAAAAAAAGAATCACAATGCACATCCATTGGATTGTGGGGTATTAGTTTGAGTTCATGGGGTACCCCAAATAAATATCATAGTTTTAGTGATAAATTTCGTTTTAATATGAGAATTCAATAAAAAAATTCTAAAAAACAATAAATTTGCACGTAGAGAAATTAAATGACCTAATGCATGGCTTTCGGAATATGGGGATTGTGACTCCATATTTTTCTGGCCCATAGTTAGTAATTTTATCTTTATTTATGGTAATTTTAATTTGTTTTTAACTGAGTTAAATCGATATGATGCCCGATTATGTGAGCTTCACTTGGTTCCCTAAGGTCATTGAGCCTGGGAGTCATCGGCAATGTTTTGCTACAGGGTTTGACTAGATTGAGTGCAATTTCAATTACCATCGAAAATTTTCAATTTTTTTTTTGAATACTCATCTTTATATTGAATTATGAATCCCCCTAGAACTTCCCTCATTTCCCTTCATGAATAAAGATGAACCCCATTATCCAATACAATGTACAACACATCATCAGTCTTAGTTGACATTGGATGAAATATGACGATAAATTTGAACAAATGAATGTGCTTCGGATTGCGATATGATTGTGAAAATATCATGTATTTAAATATTTTATGGGTTTCATTTTTTTTGGTATAATGGTTTTTGGTGATCATTATGTATTAAAATGTTTTTGGAAAATGGAATTTGAATTTCATATTGTTGAGATACATCTGTGGTGTTCACCAAGGGGACCCCAAGTCCCCTTTCCTCTTTGTTCTCTCCCAGGATGCGCTCTCAAGAAATTTGAAATATGGGATGGATTCAGACCTCATGCTTCATTTACGTGGAAGAAATAGTGCTACCATTTCCCAACTTATGTTTGCAGATGATATTCTAATCTTTATCAACGGTAGGAAAAGGTCGTTAAAGGCTCTCATGGACACCTTAACCACCTAAGGCAGATGGAGCGGGCAAAGTGTCAACCCTACCAAAAGCCATTTATTCACTTCAGACAAATGCCCGGCCCCAAGGAACAAGGAGATCCAAAAAATCCTTGGTTGTGGTAGGATGACGTTTCCCATTTCTTATCTCGAGGTGCCGATCTCCTGTGGCCGCGTCAAGAAGGTGCACTTCTCTACGACCCCTGATCGCATTCTTGGCAGGATCTGAAACTAGAAGAATAAGCTTCTCTCCTTCGGTGGATGGATTACGCTGATCAACAGCGTCCTCACGTCCATCCCCATGCACGTCTTCTCGGTGATCAACCCTCCGAAGGGTACTGTGGAGAGAATGGAAATTATCCTCAATTCTTTTCTGTGGGACGCCAAAGAGGAGGGAAGGTCCCACTGGGCCTTCTGGAAGCGCCTCACCAGACCAGTGGAGGCAGGAGGAGTGGGCCTCCGTGATATTCAGGGTACTCTTCAAAGCCTCCGGGCTCGACTCGCTTGGGAAGTTATCATCGGGGATTCGTTGTGGGTGAAAAGTTTTAGAGCACGGTACTCGGGGCTTGAAGCACAGGGCCTCTACAGGTCCACGCGGCTGGAAAGGTGCATTTTCTCCTTTATGGACACATTAACAGGTCATGCAAGATGGATCATCAGTGCTGGGAAGATTAGTTTTTGGGACACCAATTGGTCCGGGGAACCCTTGGGATACCCCGACTGCCCTTCTCCAGATGTCACCTTCAGTAGTGCATGCGAGGAGTTCGGCTTGATCAATACCTCTTTGAACTCCAATCAGATGTCTGTGTTCGAGAATATTGTAATGAGTGAGGAACCCGATAGGTGTTGCTTCTCGGCTACTAGCTCTGGCAGGTTCACCGCGCAAGGCTTTAGAAGTATTGTTCTGCCAGGAAGCACCTCTAATGCTTGGTCTCCAGCACTCTGGTGCAATTAAATACCGATCAGAATGAATTTTTTACTATGGAGAATCAGGAACAGGGCGCTTCCTATGGAGGACAACATCCAGCGCCGGGGCGTTTCTTTGGCCTCTAGATGTTCCTACTGCGCTACTCATAGGTGCGAGTCGGCGAAGCATCTATTATTTCAAAGTCATTGGGAACTTCACCTCTGGTCACTATTCACACATAATCCATACAGAAATGATGGAGAGTTTTCTCTCCATGAATATATGGAGTGCTAGTTTTCTGGATCGGGATCTTCTGGCCAGGAGTGGACGGTTAGAATGATCATCCTTGCGGCCTTGTGCTGGGTTCTTTGGGAGGCTTGCAATCAAGCTAGGAGGGGAGAAGATCATTCACTGTTGTCCCTCCAGGGTCGTCTCAAATGCCACATCTTCGATCTTGCTTCCCAGATCAAAGGTGGTTCAACGTCAACTGCCATCAAAAACCTACTCAATCGCCCCTATTTTCTGAGAAAAGGTACTGGTCAGTGGGTTAAATGGCGCTCGCCGATTATGGGACTCAAACTCAATGTTGACGGTTCATTCATGGGGGGAATCATGAGAGGGGTAGGGGTCCTACGAGATACATCAGGCTTGGTTTTGCTCGCCTTTAGTGCCTTTTATGGGCCAGGAAATTCTCTGAGTGCGGAGGTCCATGCACTGGCCTCGGGTCTGTTCGTGTGTAGAAGGAAGAAGTTGACAGCGTCCGAAATCGAGATGGACTCAGAAACCCTTGAGAAGATCATGAATGGGACTAGTGGGGTTCCTTGGGAGCTCACTTACATCATTAGAAGGTGCAAGATTGGAACCTCACATGGGAAGATTGTTCATCATAGTTGGAGGGAGGCTAACTTCGCAGCGGACTCCCTTGCCCGCTTGGGTAGGCAGGATGTGCCTCTCATTATTTATGACTCGCTTTCTTCCCTCCCTCCAGAATGTGCTTCTTTTGTACTGGGGTATTCCCTTGGAATCCATCATTTCCGACCCCCTTGAAGGGTGTTGTCTCCCTTGCCCTTTCCTTTTTGAATAAAAAATATATTAAGAAGATATTGTTGAGATACATTTTGCCCGGGACTAGAAAATCTCAAGTTGGGGGGTGTTACTAGATAATAAAAATACATATTTTAATTACATTTTAATGGTATTAAATATCCATTTTTGATCTTATGGTCTTGAGTTAGTGAATTTTAATTTTGAATGTCCATTCTCATCATTTGTGCACTTCATGTCTAATGTACAACAATTTAGGACCAATGATTCATCTGATTTTAAGGAATGTTATTATCCATATTTTAATTTGGTATTTTGATAAATATACCTAAACTTCAATATGAACATTTTTCATTCAGGTATTAATGGAAGATTCGTAAATTATGATGGAGATATTTCGAGATGAAACGAAACAATTCTGGAGAAGGTAGATTGGACACTAGCCCACTGATGAGAATGTGGGGCCCACAATACAAACCCACCGAAGCCGAAATTTTGTGGTATTATAGAAGAAATATGTAAGAAAATATAATTATTCATTATCCAGTGCTAATTTCCTATCCACTATGGTTATTCAGGTATCCCAAATTAGAGATAAAATTCTATGCCAGATTCTGTGTCCCATAAAAACATCCAAACAATTTAATCATATCTCAGCAACCAAAAATTAAGTTGGGATAACATTTTACATAGAGATATTAAAAATTCTGATATTCAATTTTATATTATATAGAATAATGTAATTCTTCCATCTAGAAGGCCATCTGGGCACATCTGTTCGGCGGATGCAAGATGGCTTCCACATCAAGTCAAGGATAAAGAAGTCCACTCTCAGTTACATTCTACCACCCAAGGCCTGCCATAATCAAGTGGGATGCTTTATATTATTGGAAGATCTACCCAAGGCTCCCAAAATTCCTATTTAAGAAAGTGGTGTTGAAGGATTTAATAATATTTTGAGTGTCCTTTCATTGTAATGTTATGCTGCTATTTGTTGTCTCAAGTTTTTCATTCACATGTAAGTTGTTAAATTGACTTTAGTTTCATAATAAAATTTCTACTTCTCCTATTATTCGGTTTTTATTTATATCACTTTGATACCGTTGGTTCAAGGTGTGAACTTGTTCACACCCACCCTTGTTAGATTATCACACAATGGTGGAGTGATCGTTATTTTATTGTTTTGTTTACTTATCCAATTCCCACCTCATGAATCTACTTCCTGCTTCCATTGAAACAATAAGATCAATGGCAGTCTCACCTACTTATGGGTTGATCGAAGGGAGTATCAAGAGGCTGGATTGGATGTTATTTCTAACTCCATTAATGGCTAATCAATTATTTTAAATGATATTTTTATTTATTGACTTTAAAACCACTTCATCTTTAATGAATTTAAGGTCACACACTTCAAGTTCTAATACGAAACTTTACCTTGGAGTTCTCAAAAAATTGATCCGTCAAGTGTATATGTGATTAGTATTAGGGTGTGTAGGAATTAAACCAGTAAGTGATGATTTTCTATTATCTCCTTAAATGAACCCACCTCAAATATAAAAAATTTAAATATTTTAAAAAAGGAATGCATGCAATCCACCCCTTGTAATAACATAGGATCAAACATTAAGTGTGTTATCCCTCCATTGATCATATGGTTTCAATGGAAACAGGAAGTAGACTCATGAGGGGGAATTGATAAATAAAAGAACAATGAAATAATGATCACTCCACCATTTGTGATAATCTCACAAGGGTAGGTGTGAACAAGTTCACACATTGGAACAATGGTATAAAAGTGATATAAATAAGAACAGAATAATAAGAGAAGAATAAATTTTATTAAGAAACTAAAATGAATTGAACAACTTACATGTGAATGAAAAACATGAGACAACAAAATCGCAACATAACATTACCATGAAAGGATGCTCAAAATTTGATTAAATCCTTCAACAAAATTACCTTACATAGAAATTTTGGGAGACTTGGGTCGAGCCACCAATAGTACAAAGCATACCACTTGATTATGGTAGGCCTAGGGTGGTGGAAAGTAAGAGAGAGTGGACTTTTTTATCCTTGACTCGAAGTGGAAGCTAGCTTGCATCCACCGAACAGATTCACCTAGATTTTCCAATTATAGTGTGACATATAAGAAAAAAGTGAATCTTCATATCTATCCTATCTCTATATAAAATTTCATCCCAAATAAATTTTTGGATGCCGAGATATGATTAAATTTGTGGGTGTTTTTCATGGGTGTAGAATCTGGCCTAGAATTTTATCTCTCACTTGGGCCGCCTGAATAACCACAATAAAATCCTAATTAACACTAGCACTTGAATAATTATATGTTAATTTATATTTCTTATATCATACTATGAAATTTGGGATTCATTGGGTCTGTATTGTGGGACTGACATTCCCATCAGCAGGATGGTGTCCAATTTTCCTTCTCCAAAATTGTTTCCTTTCATCCCCAAATATCCCTATCATCCTTTATGAATCCTACATAGATCCAGGAATGAAAAATGTTCGTAATGAAGTTTAGATCTATTTATACAAATACCAAATTAACATATGAGCAATAAAAGTCCATAAAATTAGATGAGGCATTGGTTCTAAATTGGTGTACATTAGGCATGAAGTGCACAAATGATGGCAATGGACGTTCCAAATTAAAATCCCCTAACTCAGGCCCATAAGATCAAAAATGGATAATTATTACCATTAAAATGAAACTAAAATATGTATTTTTATGGTCTAATAAAATCCACTCTAGAACATAGTACTAATTGAATTTAGGAACTATATTTGAACTCTACAAATTTATCTCATGTGATATTTTTTTACTGATTATGATCACACTCTCACAATTTACACAACTTCTGACCTCGTGTGTTTTTGTTTCAACTATTAAATTGATTGACTAGTTTCATTTAAATTAAAAAATAAATTAATATATTATATTAAGTGAATTAAAATATATCATTTATTCAAAATAAATGAATGAAGAAGGTTAGAGGTAGATCAATTACTAAAAGGAATTACACTTTTGTGGGCAGTGTAGTCATCGTAGATACATTTTGATTGTGAAAAGGTTTAGAAAGGGTAGAACCCAATAAAGATTCTACTCTTGATTCCAGAACAATTAGGAAGATTAAGAGAATAATAAATTTGGAAAAAACATAATAGAATATATGAAATAAAAGAAAAACAAAGAAGTTTATTAAACAAACAAATATATTACAACACAAAGAAGAAGAATAAGGCTTCGTCGAAAGGATCCTTGATTCAAGAGATACCCTTATTGAAATGGTTGGAGAATTGGATTGGATCCACTTATCCTCTTCCATAAACTTTCCAATGCATTTGAAAACCCAAAAAAATGATAAAAATTATAATTTATTCAGTGGTGGGGAGGCTAGGTTCAAAGAGGTTTCAAATGTGAATGGGGAATCACGGCCAAATATTTTATTCCAAATTGAACCGCCCATTTCACCACAAAAACACGTGAATAATCTGTCCTTTAAGAAGTATGATTCGTGATAAAATGAATCCTATAGCTCATCTCAAAATTTGGTCCTAATCCAAGAACTAATGTATAAGTTATGGACCAAATACAGAACACATGCCCATTCTGGCGAGTTCATCCCAACTTTGACTTCATGGACCATTTTCACCAACCAAATGCATGATTTAGTTTTCATTTCCTAAATAAAAGATGAGGAATATTATGTCAGGAACATATTTTAAAAATATTATGTTCAAATACTTCAAATAAAATTATTTATTTTTGAAATACTATAGTGAATTTTTAAAGGGTAAAACAGGATTTTTCATTGAATGTTCAAATGAATGATCTAATCCAAAATATTTCATAAATGAACATATATAGCACATTGTGAGGAAATTATGTCATTTATTATCAATAAGATATTCAATAAAATTGTGTTTTATCAACTTTCCCACACTTACCCTTTTGCACTCCTGGGCGAAACCTCATATCAAGTAAACATCAATATCAAATCAATTTTTTTTAAATAAATATTATTGAGATTCAATAATTACACAACAAGAAACAAAATATATCATGCCCCATAAAAATCATTAATTCAAGTTATCCATTTATATCATTATATATATTTCCACTTCATTTATCCTCCCATGCTCCTAAAACAATTTTCTCACTTGAATTTTATCTTATCACACAAATGTCGATTTTTAAAAAATGTCTTTCTCATCAAAACTCATTCAAGTGTCACCATAGTATTGATTAATTACTAAATCACCACATGATGTGAGTGAAGGAAAATTTATTATCATGAGGACTTTTCATAGTTGTTCTGTGGCTTTTGGTTGGTAGGATTTATATGTGAAAAACTTTGAGGCCAAATGAGGATGACTTGACTATTTTTGAAGAAAATTTGCATTAATTTAAAATTCAATTTAATATGTTATCCTCCTCAATCTCCGTAGTGTTGATTCATGTTCATAATCATGAAAAATAAACGAATGTTCACACCATTCAACATTTCAGCAGTAAAAATGTCAATCTTCTCAAACATTATTTTTCATGAAAGCTCCAGATAGGAACAATTTTATCTCTCTATTAGAATCTCTATAAAGGAACAACATCACTTATCATGAAGGCTCCAAAAATGGAACAACATTCAATATGATGATTTTCTTAAACAACAAACATATCTCTTAAGAACATAATTTTCCACCCAAATTATCACATAATGTGGTAGAATAACACAAGACAGCTTCCCCAACACTTAATTTTAACTAGATTATGCAATTTCACTTCAAGAGTTGGTTGGATAGAGAAAATTGGCGTTTAATGTAGCTAACCTAACAGGATGTTCATGGATTATAAGGTATAAATGGATTAAATATTCAAGGAATGCCATTATAAAAAAGGATTATTTGAAATAATGGCATTAATACCAAACAAATGCCTCAATCATTTAAACATAAGTATATCAAACCATCAATTTTTGACAAGAATAAATCAAATTCTGGTTAAATCAAGCATGGTTTGGTTCTCTGAAGAAGTGGTGTAAATCTAAAGAATATGAAAATAATAGTTCAGAATCTTCACAGGAAAATGCTTTCAAATATAAAGACTGTGATATGTGTCATGTGATTCAAAATTCAGTGTACTTTTCATGAAATTACTAAATATTTGAACCTGAAAGAAAGTCATTTTCAACATTCATTTAATATTTGTTTCATAGGATAAATTGTTTCACTTATTTATATGAATTTCAAAATGGTGATGAGAATAATTCGAGCTCAAAAGTTTTAAAAACACACAAAAAATTGAAAAATAAACACACATTAAATTTGAAAAACACACAATTTTTTTGAAAATCATTGAAAAAACCAGAAAGCAAATAATATTACCTTACTAAAAGGTTACCTTGCCCACACATAAAATATTTCATCGTCCTCAATGTGAACTCATAAGATGATATATGAAAATAAAATGTATAATTTTAAATAGGATAAAGAATATATAAGTGAAAGGGTTTGGAACAACATGATATGCTCACGTGATGATGGGGTCATGCAATGTGATGAAATCCACTGCATCAGTAGGAAGTCCATCAATGTATTTATTCTTACGTTTCCCATTGAATATAATGCTTTTTCTTGTGTCCCCTTGTGTGATCTCCACTGCTCCCTAAGGAAAAACATTAGTCACAACATAAGGACCTAACCACCTAGAATGCAACTTACCAGGCATCAACATCAGTCATGAACTATAGAGCAAGACATTATCTCTAACATGAAACTCTATTTTTTGGATCATTATATCATGAGATAAATTTGATATTTCCTTGTAGAGCCTTGAATTATCATATTGAGATAATAAAATCTCCTCAAGCTCTTGAATATTCAACTTCCTTTGGATTCTACCTTAGCCCAAATCCATGTTGCATTTCTTTATAGCCCAATAAGCTCGATGCTCAACTTCCACAGTGAGATGACATGATTTCCCAAAAAAAATCCAAAATAGGGACATACCAATGGGTGTATTGTATTCTATCCTATAAGCACAAAACAAATCATCCAAGTGCTTGCTCCAATCATTCATATTCGTCTGCAAATTTTTCTCCAAAATTTGTTTCAACTCATGATTGGAATCCTCAGCCTGGACATTTGTTTGGGGTGGTATGGTGATAATGTTTTTTGTGTCACCCCATTCTCCCAAATAACGGAAGAAAGATTATGATTATATAAGTGTGTTCATTGGTCACTGATGATGGCCTTCAGTACTCCAAACCTTTAAAAAATATACGTTTTGACAAAGTCCACAACAACATGATAATTATCAGTCCTGGTGGCCTTAGACTCCACCCATTTACTCACATAGTAAACAACAAATAAAATATAAAAAAACCAATGGTACTAGGAAAAAGACCCATAAAATTGATGTCTGATACATCATAAATATCACAGAATAATATGGGTTGTTGGGGGCATCTCATGTCTCCTAGAAATATTACCAGTGTGTTGGCAATGTGAGCATGACTTACAAAACACATGAGCATCATAGAACAAACTAGGACAATACAATATAGAGTCCAAAACATTCCTAGATTTCCTTTGGTGTCCAATGTGTCCACCATTTGCAAGTGTATGACAAAATTGCAGAACAGACTCAAACTCATGATCAGGAACACACCTCCTAATAACTTGGTCACTAAACATGTGCTAGAGGTAGGGGTCATACCACACATAAAACCTAGACTAACTCTTTAATTTTTGTAATTTATGTTTTATTAAATTTTTAGGGATTTCAGAGGTAGAAAATTAGTTAACTAAATCAACATTCAAACGATGCGTACCTGAGATGAAATAAAGATGCTCATTGGGGAAATTTTCCCAAAAGTGATACTTAGTCCAAGGTTTCATCCTCTTGTGTTTGAGTAAGCCTACTCATGTGGACCACAACCAAGTTTTCTAACCCCTTCTTATCCTTTATCTCAATAAAAAATTATTGAAGAAGAAGCATCCATCAGATAAATCTAGGCTTTGCATCTGGGTTTTTCAAGAGGTACCTCAGAGCAGCATGGTAAAAAAACTACTTTAGAGCCCAAAAAATATGAACGGAATTTATCTATAGTGAATATGACACCAAGAAACTTATTTTCCGTGGTTGTGTAGTTTGATTGGGACGAATCTAGTGTCCTCAATGCATAGGAAATCACATGTGAATGTCCCTCCACCATCTGAGATAAGACAACTCCAACCACGAAGTTGGATGTGTTACAAATAAGCTCAAAAGGAAGCTCCCATCATGGGGGCTGTATGATTGGTGGAGTGTTCAAACACTTATTTAGACCATTAAAGGAAGTCCTGCCAGAATCATCAAACAATAAATCAGAATCCTTTTGATGTAATTATGACATAGGAAGAGCAATCTTACTAAAATATTTGATGGAGCACCAATAAAATCATGCATTCCCTAGGAAAGATCTAACATCACACACACAAGAAGGATATTGTAAGGATGAAATAATATCTACCTTAGATCTATCAACAACTATCATATGTTTTGACACTACATGCCCTAAGACAATCCCATGCTCTACAATGAAATGACACTTTTCAATATTCAAGACCAGATTATTCTCAATACAATGATTCAAAACTTTTCCCAAACTAGAGATACAATCATCAAATGAAAAACCATACACTATAAAATCTTCCATGAATACCTCCATGCATGTCTCAATAAAATCTCAAAAAATACTCACCATGCATCTCTGGAAGGTACCTGGGGCATTGCAAAGTCCAAATGGCATCCTTCGGTAGGAAAACATACCGAATAGACAAGTGAATGATGTCTTCTCCTGATCCTCTGGAGCAATAAGAACCTGAAAATATCTTGAAATCCCATCTGAAAAACAGTAGTGTGTTTTCCTAGCTAGTCTCTCAAGCATCTGATCCATAAATGGGAGGGGGAAATGGGATTTGCGAGTGGATTGATTTAGTTTCCTATAATCAATACAGACATGCCAAATATTTTTCACCCTCATTAGAACTAACTCATCTTTCTCATTTTTAACAATTGTAACACCAATTTTCATAGGCACAACCAAAATTAGAATTACCCACTGAGAATATGAATTGCGATAAATTATACCTGCCACGAGAAAATTTTCATCTACTTTATTAACAACTTCCAAAAGGGTTGGATTGAGTATCCTTTGTGGCTACCTCACTGGTTTATCCCCATCCTCCAAAAGAATCCTATGCATTCAAATGGAGGGGTCAATATCGAATATATCATCTATGGTCCACCTGATTTCCTTAATATTCTCCCTTAAAAGATTCAAAAGTTTTTCTTCTTGTACAATAGGAATATTATTATAAATTATAACAGGTAATCTATCGCCACTAAACAAGTCTGAGTATTTGAGATTTGGTGGCAATGGATTGAGCCACAATGAAGGGGGGTGGTGTATGGATGGAGACATTGTAGAGAGTCAAATATGTGCACAAAGAGAATTAGTATCAGAATATAAATCATCACAATCAAATAATAAATCATTGAATCCATAAACATAATGAATATCCATGTCATAATCAGAGTTCAAATGGTCAGAATATGATTCCATTTGAAAATCAAATCTAAGAGAGTCTTGTTCATTATAAATAGGTCTGGAAGTACTATTAGGCATCAAACTAGAACTTATAATCATAATCTCCCAAATAATAGGACAATAAAATTCCATGAGGTTTTTATTTGGTGGCTCAAAATGGGAGACTAAAAAAGAAGAATGGTCCTCTGAGGGGTTCTTCAAAAACTTCATAACATTAAATATCACAAATTTATCCTCAAACTCCATGTAAAGTGTACCCTCATTGACATTTATGATAGTTTTCTCAGTTTTGATGAATGGTCTACCTAAGATAATGCGATCATGAGAACTTACCTGATCATCCTCCATGTTGAGAACATAGAAATATGCTGGAAAGATAATGTCTCTTACCCGGACAAGTACATCCTCAAGGACTCCCACTAGATATGTCGTAGCTCTATTTTCTAACTGCACCACTACTCTCATTGGTTTCAACTCACCAAACTGCAAAAAAAGAGAATACAGAGTGCGACATCACAATTATGGAAGCTCCCAAATCACTGAGAGCATCAGAAAAGTGTAACTACCTGATGGTTCATGGGATAGTGAATGTACCTAGATCCTTGCACTTTGTTGGTATTTCTAGAGTTGGTGTAATGAGTTATGAAACATTCTTGACAAGATTGACCCTTTAATTCCCCTTTATACCTCTTCTATTGGTGAATACTCCTTTCAAATATTTTGCATACCATGGGATTTTCTTAATGGATTCAAGTAAAGGGATATTGATCTCCACACAATTTAATGTATCAAAAACATATTTTTGGATCACCTATTCATCCATATTTTTGTATTGAACAACTCTATTTGGAAAAGGAAGGGGTTTAGGAGGAACATCATCATCCTTTTTCTTACCTTTATCTTTCTCCTTGGGTTGCTCATCTGTTGGTTTTGAATGGTGCTTCCTTGGAGTTGAGGTGAATCCCGGTTGAATGGTGGGTGAATAAGTTTCATTTTTTTCTTACAAATTATCTATGTGATGGCACTGAAATTCCCCTTGGGGTTTGGAGTGGGTGGGACTGGATGATTTCCAGAGCTCTTACTTACAAGTTCATGGAGGGCCATTGCAATCTGGCTCATTTGAGTCTTCAACTCCCTCAGCTCTGAACCTTGACTCTTCATCACGTTGTATTGATTAATAACAATTTGTTTCAAAATATCATCAATATTAGAATCTAACTTTGGTTTATAATTCCTTTGTTGTTGAATTGTTTATTATTGATATTCAAATTGCCTTTGCGGTTGTTGGAAACCCTGTTGGTAAGGTGGAGGTTGCTGGATGTTTTTTTGAAAAAGGGGCCTTTGTTGTTGTCTAGATCCATACCTCATGTCTCAATGATCTGTCCACCCTTGGTTGTATGTTGGGGAAAAGGAATCAAGATTATTTTTAGTATATGGTTGTTGCTGCTACTGATAAGGTCTCTTAAGAAAACATGTTGTACAATCTTCTGTTTCTAATAGTTGGGAGAAACTGTCAGTTGGGTGGCTTGTCTTAGTGAAAACGCCACAAGGCCTTGAACAAAGGGGTTGGGATGTCTTTTTATCCAAAGAAATCTGACTCACCATAGTGGGAAATTCATGTAACATGTTATGAATTAAAATACTTTTAAGAGAATACAGACTTATCTGAGGTACTCCCTTGACATGTGGTATACCTCGATCTCCAAATTGTTGGGAGTTTTGGGCCATTTTGTTAATCAACGCACGTGTAGGTACTAGTGTATTGACAATAAATGTAACTCTAGATACGACATCAACCATGCTTCTCTCCATAGGTGCGTGTCCTTCGTATAAGTAATGGATGATGAGTTGCTCTATGATTTGGTGATTTGGATAGCTTGCACACAACTTCTTGAATCACTCCTAGTACTCACACATTGACTCCCCTTGTGCTTTCTTGATCCCCAAGATATATTTACGAATGATAGTGGTCCTTGATTTTGGGGAAAATATTTAAATAAAAGATGTTTCAATTCATTACAACATGTTATATCATCATGTTGTAAATAATACATCCAATCTGTTTTAGTTCCATCAAGTGAAAATGGGAATTCCTTTAGTTTGATTTGATCTTTATATACATTTCTTGGTTTTAAGGTTGGTAAAACCACATTAAATTCTTCTAAATGATTGTTTGGATCCTCAAGAGATAATCCATGAAACCTTGGAGAAGGTGAATTTCTCCAGATTTTAGTTCAAAGTCCGATTCAAGATTTTGGTATGCAATACAATTTGGTTGATAATTAATATCAGGTGAAGCCAATTCTATAATGGTTTTATTATGTACATTGTTATTGTTTTCAGCCATTGGTTCTTTTTTTATGTTTGATATAGAAGTGTTTATAATTTCAGCGTTCTCTAAATGGAAAAATTCTCCAACTGGTTTAATGTTGAAACTTCTCATAGACTGAGAATGTCTGATTTGAGCTTTAAGGATATGTTCAATCCTAGGGTCAAGATCTAAGAGATCCTTCGGATTATTTCATTTCATAAATCATATAAAAATAAAAATAAGGAAACAGGATCATAATTGAAATTAGAGGTTTGAGTTGATGGTCCAAAAAGAAGAAGAGGAGAATAAAAGAAGAAGAAAAAAATTCATATTGGGTTAAGAAGGAAGAAAGAAGAGAAAAAGTGAATAAAATGTAAAATAAAAAAATAACTATAATTAGTTGAAATAATTACTTGAATCCTCAGAAATGATTCCAATTTTAATGGTGTTGTCCTGGGCTCCCTCAAATAATTAATGGTTTTAGGGGTACTTAGTTGCAGTATAGTGGCTAACCAAGGTCGTCTCTCAAAAGAGGAAGTAATTTAAAAAAACTTATTAAAGGTATTATAAAAATAAAATAAAAGAGAATAAAAAAATACTTCAAATAATGGGGGGTTTATAATTTATAAAACTAGAATAAGTTTTCTGGAAGAAGATTTCATTTTTTTGTTTTTATTTTTGAAATGAAGTTCAATTAAAAAGACACAATAAGAAGATGTTCTTTAAAAAATATTTAAAAGGAATAATCATTTTAACTCTACCTATTCACTAAATTATTTTTCATTATCATATAGATTAAAATTGAAATAATTATAATCCTCTAATATTTTAACCCTCGAACCCTACGGGAGTTAACTTAACCACAAATATAAAATCACTTAAACCCTAGGCTAGCTTCAGAATATGCAATCGCAGCACCCTGCTTTGATTGATGTAATTTGGTTATATTATTATCAATGTTTAATTACAGAACATATGAACTCTGGAAATGATGATTAATTGAGTTTAGGGATTATATTTGAACTCTACATAATTTATCTCGTGTGGTCTTTTATTACCGATTATGATCGCACTCTCACAATTTACACAACTTCTGACATCGCGTGTTTTTGTATCAATTATTAAATTGCTTGAATAGTTTAATTTAAATTATAAACTCAATTAATATATCATATTATGTGAATAATAGTATCTCACTAATTCAAAATAAATTAATTAATAAGGTTATAGATAGATTTATTACTAAAGATAACTACTCTTACATGGGTGGTGTAATCATCATAGAAATGGTTTGCATTGCAAAGGTATAGAAATGGTAGAACCCAATCATGTTTCTAATAAATATTCTAGAAAAATTAGGAAGACTAATATAAGAATAAATTTTAACAAAATAGAATATAATATAATAAATAAAAGAAACACAAATAAGTTTATTAAACAAAAAAAAGAATTACAACACGAAGAAAAAAAAGAAGGCTTGGTCAAAGGGATCCTTACTCCAAGAGCTACCCTTATTGAAATGGTTGGAGAATTGGAGTGGATCCACTTATCCTCTTCCCAAAACATTCCAATTCATGTCCCAGACAAACCAAATAAAAAACCAATTTATATATTGGTGGGGAGGCTATGTTCAATGTGGTTTGAAATGTGAATGGGGAATCTCGGCCAAAAAAATTTATGCCAAATTGCACCGCCCATTTGACCACAAAAACACGTGATTAATCTGATATTACCGAAGGATGATTCGTGAGAAAATGAGCCCTAGAGATCCTATAAAAATTTGGACCTAATACAAGCATAAATGTAGATTTTATGACCCAAATACAGAACCCTTGTCCATTCTAGAGAGTCCATCCCAACATTGAATTCATGTCCCATTTGCACCAACCAAATGCATGATTTAGCTCCAATGTCCAAAATTAAAGTTGTATAATATTATGTCAGAAACACATTAGAAAAATAATAAGTTCAAATAATTCAAATAAAATTATTTATGTTTGAAATACTACAGTTTATTTTTAAAGGGTAAAACGTGAATTTTCATCAAATTTTCAAATGAATGATATAATAAAAAATATTCCACAAATGAACATATTTAGCATAATGTGAGGAAATCATGTCATTTATTTTCAAAAAAAAATTCAAAATAATTGTGTTTTATCAAGCATGACCTTGGCATATCACACTAAGGTGTTCCACTCAAGACCTAGATACATGTTCTAGATAGCCTCGATACTATGTATAATAGAATCCATATCATTTCAAGTTACTTGGTTCCCAAATCATCATGAACACACTCAATTAAAGGATTTGGATCCCAAAAACCATTATTCTCTTTAAGGAAAAGAACTTCATTTTAGATAATGCAGAACAAGGAGAGGAAACACCATGTCCAAATTCCTTTTCAAGTATAAGGATCATTATTTAAAATATTCTATTCCAAGGAGAGGTGTGAGTGGAGAGACATGTCCAACACCACCAAAATAAAAAATGAGGAACATCAGGTCTCATAATAAAACCCCACTATCCATAATAAAAATTATATGCATGGTTTCAATTCATAATTAAATAAGGGATGGGTGACAGAGTTATCCCATTCAACTTAAATTTTTCATAGTTATCCATTTCATTAAAATGTACAAGACTAACACACATTATAAGGTGGTTCAATTACACATCCATGAATATAGTCAAGCACAATTTCAAACCATTTCATCTAATTCAATTTAAATATCTTATTTTTTTGGATAATTCAACACACCTCAAAAGGTTGTTTAAGAACTCATTAAGGAATATGATTTATTAAAATTTTAAACAACACAACCGAATGGGTGTTCCATGTCAAGAAATAATATATATATGACAATGTAATTTTCTCTAAGGGACTAACTGACAGTAGGTAGTAAAAAGTTATTTGATTAATTCTAAATTTTAAGGGTGATGCATGGAAGTTCTGTCACACGGAATGAAAATGTGTAGTATAAACATCAAACTATTTTGGTTAAATAACTATAACACCTACCACATACATGAATTAGAATCTGCATCAATTATTAGACTCTAATATGGGATAGAATGGTAGAAATCAAAGAAATAGAAAAAATCACTAAAAATATGGAGTAATTACTTTCATAGATTTATAATTCATTAAAGTAAAAGAAATTAAGAAATTAATAAAGTGGATTGAAGAGATTAATAATGGGTATCCAACACACTGAATGGTGAGTGATTACAATTTCATATACGGGATGACGATCAAAGCCTGGATTGGGAGGAAGAGGAAGCTCTCATGTAAAGGGGGAGCTACTGTACATATAATGGGAAGAAGAAAATATGGGATAAGATAAATAGAAGTAAGAGAAAATTTAAACTCATACATTTTTAAAGGGAATCATGGTTTAGCTGCATAGTTGGACAAACAGTGCACCAACTGTTCACCAGCACTGTCTATTTTACCACCCCTCACACGGATAGGAACATAGTTTTAAAAACAATGTGCAACCCATGAAGTTCCTGATGCATGTTTTCTAAAACATGATCACACAACCATGAATATCCCTTTCTTGTTTTGAAAAACCATGTTTCACCCATATAGGGTGGCACAATTTGTGGTATATTCTTAGAAATAACTGTTCGCATCCCCTGTTTACTCTAAAATATGAATCTATCAGCTCCAAAAAAATCCCTATATTCTCTTGAAGCATTAAATAAACTCTTAAAATCTTTTACAAGTAGAAAATTGGATATTAAAAAAAAGATATATACCTTTATGAAAATGCGATACATTACAACCTCCCCTCCCAAAAACAACTCCGGCCCAAGTTTCCCTTCTTTGGGTGGTTGAACATCATCTGAGATTAGTTTTGACCACTGAGGACCTATGTCAGCCTCTCTCTCCTAGGTCTTGTGTCAAACATAGCCATGTATCCATATCACCCAAACTAAAGTAAATGACCAAACTCAAAGTGCCTTCATTATACGATTCATAATATACACCAAATACTCTTTTAAATAATCATCTACATCTAACCCAACCTCATTAAGATGAAAAACATGAAACATTTCTGAATGGTGCCAACAAAGATGTGAAACATAGAATCCATAATACATGTCTTGGTACCTCTTAGGAAACTACAACTGAGAGGCTACCAGCTCGAATCTCTTCTAAATCTCAAAGTGTCTAAGGAACTGACATGATATCTTACCTTTTTTTCTAAACAATTGGCAACCCATTGTATTTGAAACGTTAAAAAATACTCAATGTCTCACCTCAAACTCTATAGGATGGTAGAAATGATCGACATATGATGCATTCCTAAACATATCTATAGACATATAATTCATGATACTCTTTACATACTCTGAAGGAACCTGAACAAGATGAATTCCTAGTAGTTCTTCCTCTCATTCTATTAATCGACACAAGCATTAATGGAACAACCTACTATATAATGCCATGTAAGGACTCATCTAAATAGTAGTTTAGAATCTGTATTGGAAAAAAAACTCAGAAAGTGGTATATGTTTCTCCTAAGAACCTACAAAATCAAGGATTCATTCTATGAATATGTCTTCTAATACCCGTATCATATACTCTTACTATCCATTAGTATGTGGGTGATAGGTGATACTCAGAAGTACCTATGAACCCAGAGCCTTCTAAAATCCCTACCAAAACAAAAATTTAAAATGAGTGTCCATATATAATAAAATAGTACATAGAAAATCTTGAAGGCATATGATATCCTTAACATATAACCTCACTATATTGTCCACTAAAAATGTCTCCCAAATCGGTAAGATATGGGAAACAAAATTCGTTCTATCAACGATCACCCATATTACATCATTAACTCAAGGAAATATAAGTAAACCCATCATGAAATCCATGGTGAAATCACCCCATTTTCACTCTATAATGGGTAATGGATATAAAATCCCCACATGTTTCTAGTGTTCTTCCTTAACCTACTGACATTTAGAACACCAACTAACAAAACCTACTATCTACCTCTTCATACCAAGCTACCAATACTAGTGATGCAAGTCATGGTAAATCTTGGTAAGGCCCGAATGTAATGAACAAAAAGAGGCAT
The DNA here is from genome assembly GCA_963277665.1 of Viscum album. Taxonomy (NCBI): domain Eukaryota; kingdom Viridiplantae; phylum Streptophyta; class Magnoliopsida; order Santalales; family Viscaceae; genus Viscum; species Viscum album. The sequence continues at coordinate 61,258 of CAUJRU010000640.1, forward strand.
GAAAATATCACAAAAACTCATCATGGATGTTTGAAGGTCCCATACAAGTCTATGAATACAAAAGATCTCATTGTCATAAATGTTCCAACTGGCCAGTCAGTCTTAACCTGAAATGCTATCCCTTATGACTAATCCCTCAAGATCCAAAAGCTTCAACATCTTCACGCTATCCAGAAGTGAAGAGGACACTGTTAAATATGTAAGAATAGGATGTTTATTAATCTTTTAAGTCAAAAGATATATCTCAAAAAGAGATATATGAATTGCTATTCACTAATGGACTCCTGGACAACATGCGTCAGAGTCTTCCCACTCAGAGCATCAGCCAAAATATTTCCATTTCTAAGTGTATAAGAAAGATAGAAAATAAATAACTATAGGTATTCTACCCATATTCATTATATAAGATTCATATCACACTGAGTGAATATGTATTTTATGATCTTATGGACAATGTACACCACAAATCTCTCTCCCAACAATTAGTGCCTCTAGAAACATATGTCATGAACCATTGCAACTAAATTGAGATCATGCATCGGGTAATTCTTATCATTGGGCATCAAATGATGAGACATCTATCCCATAACTTGATCTCATTTCATTAAAACTACTCCCATACAGATTCTTAATGCATCAAAGTAAATGGAATATCCTTTTCAAGGCTTAAGAAAAATCAGGATTGGTGCAAAAGTCAATCTTTCTTTTAATTATTGAAAGGTTTTATCAATAATCTTTAGACCAAAGTGATGTGGTCAGAGGTTTTCACTACCTTCAAAATGTTATTTATAAACCTACACCAGCATAATGGTGCATGGTCGATCCATAGAGAAGGCATGTGAGTGCTCTAAGGATTTTTTACAACCCCCACTGTTGTCAGTAGTAGGGAAACAATTACTTATTTTTCAACTTTTTATATTATTTTTTTTATATTTTATTAATGATTAACTGTAAAAATCGTCACTAATTATATAAATTTCCTATTTTCTTAATGGGAAAATGAAACAGCTAGAAGCAATAGTACTAACTTGAGATAAGGGAAAGAGTAACCAGAATTACTGAGAGTTGATTAAATTGTAAGATCGGTTGAATTGAAATCTATTGGTTATAGAAATGATTCTTCAATAGATTGAATTCACACCTTGAAAATTAGTGGTTAATTCATCCTCTCAAGAGGAAATAACACTCTGTATTACAATTCTTGATGATACCCACATCAAAAACCACATGAAGCAAGTTGTTATAACTATGCTAATAGAAAGATATCTTGCTGAAAGTTTCTATAGTTTGAACATTAAAGATTTGATAAAATAATCCAAGATCAATCTCACCGAAAGATCAAGGGTGAAATTTTTAATTGCAAAGAGGTGCAAACTCAATTTTAGATTTGAGAATCAGATCAAATCTCACCAAATGAATCTGAATCTATTTTGAAGAAATTTAATGAAGAAGAAGAAAACATAAACCAATATAAATTCTATTTTCCTGAAAAATTAATTAAGAGAAAAAAAATTCAATTCAAAAGAAGAAAATACAACGTAAATAAAATAGAGTATAGGAAGAAGAATCCTCCCTCTGTGAATGATGTTCATGATTTTATTCCCTGCTCCTACAACTCCATGTCATCAGTACTACTCTTGGTGTCTCCTGGGAGTTTTCTTCTCAAATGGTGTGTTCATGGAATTAATGAGAGTCGATCTCCTCTCGAATGGATGTGATCGTATATTGAAAAAATTGAGACTCCTTCGAAATTCTATTGCAACTCTATTTTTATATCCTCTGTCATCTGTTGTATGTCACCGCTCACTACCACTGACTCTAAAAAGTCATCAGTTAAGCACCACACATGTGTGTTTTTTTTCAGCACTGGCATTTCACACTAATTTTTCTCATGTAACTAACTCTCGTTGAGTTAGTTGTTTGAATCTGGACATATACATGTCTTTTAAATAAACCCGCACAAGAAAAACACATATAATAATTAAAAATGAGATATAAATAAATAAATATTTAAAGTCATTACTTAATTAAAAGTCTTAAAATAAGTATTAATAAAGTTATTGATTATTATTAATTAACATTATCAATGTTAATTTAAAAGTTTATTATTATTTATAAATTATTTTATTTTATTAATTTATTTCAATTAGGTTAACTTATTTTAGTTCGTAATAAATTATTATTAAGTATTTAATTTTAATAACAAATAATTATTTACTACACCAAATTAAATTATTACTAATTTAAATTTAATTAATAAAGTATTACTAATTTGTTTAGTTTAATTAAATTATTATTAAAGTTATTTAAATTAGTAATTATATTTTATAAAATAATTATTTTAAATTGATTACTTATTTATAATTAATTTTGTTTTATATTTTAATCTAGTTATTTTAAGTTTCAGTTTTTAATTTAGTTTTTATTTTAATTTATTATTTTATTTTTTATAACTTTCTATTCCCCCCATTTCTACGCTAAAGGGGGAGGGGGTTTCAGGTTAGCTTTCAGAGGAAGCCTCCTCCAACATCTCCTTCAAATGGTGGCACTATTCTTGAGTAGGTGGTGTGGTGTCCTGGATCTGTAGATCCGGCGCGTGCACTCTAGCAGCAACTTCAGAAAGTGGCACGACACCATATCCTCCTTTGTGCAGCAGCAACAGACTCCAGCGGGTGGTTCCTATTTAGTGCGGTGGTGAGTTGTGGACCACCAGTGGTGATTTCTGATTCTCAAAAACACCGTAATTTCTCCTCCTGTGAGGATCATCCCCCTGATGATGAAGACACAAACTGGCTTGGGTTCTCTTATGATGGTGAGAATTGAAGTTGTGGAACAAGTCCGGTAGATGCAGGGTTTCATTCTTCTAATTTATGGGATTTTGATTTGCCTGCGATTTGGGGGTTCAAAAATCTTGGGATGAGTTTTGTTTGTGCTATGATAATGGTGAAGAAAAGAGAAGGAAGAGAAATAGGGAATGAGTGGTTGAAGTGGGGTGACATAGTTTAGGAGAATCAGTGACAAGAGGTGCGGTGGCAATGATTTAGATGACATTGTGAGGATACAGTGAGAAGAGGAACTTGAGAGCACCAGTGATAGGAGGCTGGAAATGGTGTGAGGAAACACTGGGAGTCTAAGAAATGGTGAGACTATAAAAAGTGGAAGAAGGCATGGACTAGAACCGGTGAGACTATGTAATAATAGTGAAATGGTGCGTGTTGTTTTTGTGAGACCGCTTTGAACTGGTGAGACAGTAAGTCGAAATACACAGTGGCTGGTGATTACGGTGCCACCTCAACACTGCACGACAAACAGAAATATAAAAATAAATTAAAACTTAAATAAAAAAACTAAACAAAATAATTATTTAAAACTAGAAATTAATTAAAAAAAATAAAATAAGGATACTCATAAATTTAAATAAAGTTTTAAAACCATATAATCTTAAGTTAAATTATTATTAACTTTAATTAAATAAAAATTATATTATAATTAAACTAAAACATAGAATAAAAAAGAAACTAAGTTATAAAAAGTATATATAAAATATAAGCATTTAAATTACAAAGTTAAATTATTACTACTATAAAAAACTAAATTAATTAAAATAGACAATTAATTATCATCTTTTTGAATAATTGAGATGGATTAAGACTTTAAATTATAAATTTTGATTAAATTTAGTTCATTTTAAAACTTTAAATAGTAATTAATTAATTATTAAATGAAATCTATTGATTATGTTATATTATTTAATTTTTAATACATGAAATGTTAGATTAATACTAAATAATTTATGTACTACACAAAACTAATTAATTAAATAATAATTGTAAAGTCATTCAATATGCAGAAAAAAATACCAAACTAAATGAAAAGTAAATATACTATAAAATAAAAGTATGAAATAATGTAATTATTTTAATGATTAAAATACATGATTAATTATAAAAATTGATTAATTATTAAAATTAATACTAAAAACAAAAAAGTGTAATTATTTATTAAAAAGTGTTAAAATAGATAATTAAAATGATTAAAATTAATTAAAAAGTTGTGGAAAAACATGTTTTTTGAAGGCCACATAAAATTCCTCCGCACATAATCATTTTTGGTCCTCAAAAAATCTCATGTTTTATTATCTCTAAGAAATATAAAATTTTTATTATAAAATTTCTAAATATGTAAAATGTATAGAACCTTCAGCAGAGGACTTCAAAAACATGTGAATAGGCTTTAAAAAAATTGATCATATGAATCTTGCCTAGAACAAATTCTCACTAGTAGTCTTGAAAAATATAAATCATCAAGAAATGAAGATGTCTTGCATCATATGTGATACTACTTAGTGACTAACTTTAATCCAAACTTAAGTCTAAAATCCAAGGGTGACAAGAGGTAAACTTTATTTGGAATTAATAACATAACAGTAGGAACTTTTTACTTTGACTTTTTCACCTACGTTCCGAAAATAAATAAATATTTATTTGTGAATCACCTTATTGATACAACCTAAATGACTCCCATATAAACCAATTGACCCCTTATTAATTTAGAATTCATCATTACCATAACCTTAATGAACTCAATTTTGACCCTAGACACTTTATTTATTTATTCCAAAGCCATATATCTTTGTGCAGAGCACTTTGCATATGCACTTATTCAAAGTGTATAGAGGGCTTATTGTAACACCCGAGACTTTTATGAGAAATATTTTGTTTTTATGTTGTATAAATCATCAAAGGGATCTTTCACTACACACAACACAATCTTGTCTTGCTTTGCACGCAATCGTGACCATCCTTGATAGCTTGCGTCGTACGCAATACCGAGTTTCACTAAACAACGATATGCTATTAAAATATTATTAAAACTAACTATTATGAATAGTAATAACAACTTTTTTGAAATTTTGGAAACTTCATCTTTTTAAATGGACTTCATTTTTGGATTAGGAATATCGAAATTAGCCGAGGCTGAAATTTTGGTATTTTTCTGAAAACTTTCAATTTTTAATGAATAGTGAAAACACTGGGTTACTATTTAAAAACCGACTTTTTATTTAAATTTATTTTAGGTCAAAATTGATACATAATACCTATATATGTTTAATTCAATTCATTGAAGTCTTTTTATAATAATTTTAGATATATAAAGAATTTATTGAACTTTTCACCATCTTTTACCCACCTCCTAGGAGAATTTGAAAATTTACATAAAACATAATTTTACCACTTTTTTGAATTGAATTTAAAAAATCATAGAGACATGGTTGATTTCATTAAGTAAAATATGGTTCAATGAGATGAAAATAATTTTTTTTGAAAAGTAATTTTTACTTTTTTTACCACGGTTAAAAGTAAATAGGGTAATTAAGGGTAAAAATGATATTATTACCTTAACACATGTCCTAATTCTACTAGATAAGTGTAATACGACCAAAAACAACCTTAGGAATAAAATATGACCATTTACGTCCACTTGGATTAGATTAGGACATTTAATATTAATTTATTTAAAGAAGGGCTAAAATAGTTAAAATCAATGTTTAATAAATAAATAATTTTTAATATTAGGTTATACATATGATAAATTCCACTATAAATATTCATTATAAAGATAAAAATATTTCCTACTTAATGATATTTTATTTGTAATTTTTACACATTATATAATTTATTTTATTTATGACACAATGATGATGTAGTAATTATATTATTAATGATATATTGACATAATTGATGTTATAAATACCCAAATAAATGTAATTTGAGACTATTTATGAATTAAAATAATTTTCAATTTTAATATGACATTTTAGTATTGATTTAATTAACTTTTTTCGAACTAATATTTCTTCTATGATTTTCACAAAAATCAATTACAAATAGGGTCAAAATTGACATAAAATAGTTTTAAAAACAAATATTATATTATTAATTTTTATTTTATTCCTAAAAATCTATGTTTTAGATACATTTATTAGATAAGGATATATATATTAATAATAAACAAATTCGGGTTCGTTTGGCTTTTTATAGTATGTTTATTAACCTTATAGTGTAAGAAAACAAGGAGACACGGTAAAAGTTTAATTATCTATCTTAAAGTTAAATCTAAATGATAAGGTTAAAATAGAACCCTAAACTTGTCTAAATTCTATTGGATGAGATTATTTCGACCCCTCCCCAACTTATCTTTGAAATAAATCAATTTGGAGCTATTCAAAATATAACACCCTGAGCTTCCATGATACGCTTCTCTTTCAATAATGCAATAGCTTGCGTTGTACGCAAGTTCGAGATTCTAACACACCACGACCAATCAAAATAGACATTATGAATAGTAATACCCACTTTTTGAAATTATATATATTTTATATTTCAAAATGGACTTCATCTTTGTATTCGAAATATCAAAATTATCCTAAGTTGAATTTTTTGTAATTTTCTGAGAACTTCCAATTTTTTTATGAATAGTGAAAATACTTAAAAACAACTTTTTTAATCAAAATAATTTATAATGATAAATTATACTATTGAGTCGTTTTAATTTATAATTAGAATATATTTTTACAATTTTATCCAATGGTGGTCCTTAGAATTAATTTCACTTTGAAATTGGACATAAACAATTGTCAATCTTTTGATATATATTGTTTCAAAAAAACGCGCTATTTATTGTGACAACGGGAATTAATTATAAAGTTAATTAATGAAAATTATATTCTTGGAATTTTGTAAAATAGACATCATTTTTTAATTTGTAATATCAATTATAGCTTAGGGTGAAATTTTGGCATTGTTCTGAAAAACGTAAATTTTTGATGAATAGTGAAACCACTAAGTGGTAGTTAAAAAACTGATTTTTCGTTTAAATGAAACATTACCACTTCTGTAATTTGATTTTAAAAAATCATACATACATGGTTGTCATTAGGAAGTAAAATGAGTTTCAAAGGGATTAAAAATATTTTTTTGGTGAATAGTAACTTATAAGTTTAATTAATCGCGATTAAAGGTAATTAGTAAAATTTATGGAAAAAATGATATTATAAAAATATGAAATGACCTTTACACTTGTCCTAACCCTATTTTATGAGTCATGGCCGACCAATAAAATCCATGGGTCAACTTGGGGACCCCATGAAGCCACTTTGGTAGGAAAATGACATTAAAAACTTTTTATTTAATGTTAAAATAAAAATGTCACAAACATGAGTTGTTTTACTAAAACAATTTTTAAATGGAGTTATACAAGTCATATTTTTGACTATAAATATTAATTATAAAGATAAAAATATTTACTACATCATGATAATTTTTTTATAATTTTTAGACATTAAATATATTAAATTATTTATTTCACCATGATGATGCAACGATTACCTCATTAATTAACGATTTAAATAAAATGAAAAGATAATGTAAATTTATGACTTAAACTTGTCAAAAACCTATTTTATGAGTATATTTCGAACCCGTATCACCTTATACTCGAAATATATAAGTGTGGGACCTTTAAAATCTGAAACACATTATATAATAAAGTGACATTTCATGACTTTCCAAGAATGCCCCTCCTCTCCTCTTATAAAAGGCCCCCAACACTACCACCTTATTCACACTTTCAAGCCATTTGGCACGGCCAAACTCTGCCAAAATAATCTCCCAACTTTCCTCCCTTACTTCTAGAAGCCTCACTTTGGGCAGAAGTCTTCTCAAGGAAGCCTTTGGCTAAAATAAAAAAGAGGTACCCGATTTTAAGGTAATGTCTTCTCTAATGTTGTTTTGTTTTATTTTGCTTCTCCAACCCCGTAAAACACTTTTTATTCCTTTTTTGGTTACAAAACCAATATCTAAAATATAATAGGATGTATTTATGATAAGGATTTTATTTAAACTTACACAAAACTTCGTCTAATGGTTAAAGAACATACTATTTCTGTGGGTGGCGAAATACTGCCTCACGAAACGATGATTGTTCAATATTTTTTTAACACCTCTAATGGTGGCCATTTTTATGACACTATTTTCATATATGATATATATATTATGTTTATGTTTTCCTTATGCTTCTTTATTTCTCATTTATGGCACACTTTATGATTTCCATTATGGGTAAACGCGATAATTTCATTTTAGGAAGTGCGGACTACCGCCCCCTCAAAGTGATTTGAATCGTTAATGACATATGAGGGATGTATAAAGGATAGAGTAAATGGTATTATACATTATATTATACTGGAATTATATTATACCTTTATATAATTATAACCTCATTCAATTGAATAATAAATAGAAATGAAAGTAGCGTTCATGCGTACGTACGACTTACCGACTCCATGAACGGTGCATTTCATTTCTTACCTCTAAATGTTATGTAATATTATAAATGAATGTATATACTGTATATATATGTTATATATGATATCTAAATCATGAATATAATTCTGGATATAATGGATATTTCACCACATGAAAAACTTGTAATTATAAGAATTATATTTTTGACTCAAGTACCAAATATCGACAAAACGAATGTTATTAACATAAATAATTACATAATGTTCATAACATGGTAATAAGTGATATAAAAGGAATAATGAACATGAAAAAGGTTCTTAATCAAATAGAAATTAACGGTAGTTTATTATTTAGGAGATTAAAGAATGATCGAGTCATGTCGGACGTGAGGTAAGGGGTGTTCTTATCTCACTTTCAATTCCGTGAGATTTCCATTGTTCGCCTCTAATTTATTGAAAGTGGTATATTGTGTACTTCCATTTGATATATATTATCATTATTCTCTTTATATTCATGTTATTCTGTAAATTATTTGGTGGTTATTAACTTTTGGTCATACGACTCAGTTGATTACAACGTGGTAAGGGAATTGCTTAACCCAATTCCCATTCTTTGGGTTAATCTCCTACTTTAAAATTATGTCAAGATATTATTATGTCATATCTTTCATTTATACTTTATTTATGTGTAAATATAGTGAATACACATAATATATCTATTTTATTTAAAAATTGATATTTTTAAGTGACTTCGTCTCAATCTCCATTCATTGAGGCATATTTTGTTTTATACGCAAATGTATTTTATACAGTGTAAAAACCCCCTTTGACTTTTACGTTTATTCAAAAGGTTTTATTTTATAATTATGTGATTTTTAAATGGTTTCAAAAAAATGATATTTCTCTCTAATATATGAAAATCCAGTGCAAATGTATACGTATTTAACGCAAGCTTAAAAATGTTTTCAAAAAACCTGACTCTCGAGTGTGGTAGACAGGAAGGGATTGGGAGTGGACCCATCATGGCCTGTAATTAGTCGAGCAGTCTCGTAATTAGTTATTTTGTTTTCAGAAGCTTGCATTATGATTTCAGAAAAACACTAGAGTATATTTGAGCAATTTTGAAAGTAAGTATCTTCTAAAAAAATTGCATCGGTAGGTCTCATGAGACAAACTAGTGTCTTGGCACGAGGCCTTGGCTACGTGGTTATGATAGTCTGGAATTATGCATTCCATCATTATGAAAGTGGTTATTGATATTTCATGTGGTTATTCTACCAGTAGAATATCCATGTGAATATGTAAATGGAATTATTTCATTTTACTTTTTCCATGTTATGTTGAAGTTCATGTTTTAAAGGCTTTTGTTTTAGCTATACATTTCCTTAAATGTTTATGTTTATTTATGAAAACTTCTTCTATATTGTTCTCCTTACTGAGCATCTGATCTCACCCCTTCCAATGTTTTAATTTTTCTAGGATGTGAAGAACTATATTATGAATGACCTGCAGGGATAGTATGAGGGGATATGAAGACAAGATGTTGTTGTAGTTTTGTTTTACTTTATGATGTAATGTAAGACTTATGAATGTATCTAGTGTTTCCAAGTCTACTAAACTAATTGGTCTTTTGAGACTTGATCTTTTGTTATCATGCCAATGTTACGCAATAATGCACCGACTCTGGGTAACTGGGGTCGGGGCGTTACAGTTGGTATTAGAGGCAGTTTAGTACTAACCTTGGAAGCTAGATTTAGATAAACTCTTATTAGATCACATATCCCAAAGATATAATTTGAGGATTAGTATAAAATACCTTCCTAGAATTTTGGTATTATAGAGATTTTGTGAGTTTTCCGAGTAATAAATCCATGTCTGGATACGAGCAGGTAGAGGCAGCTCTGGCACAGATGTACCTAGGGGTAAAACCCGAAAACACCGCATTAAGCTAGACTCGAACGGGAACTGGGGCACAACAACGGGCCTTGCGGCACTCTTGGTTATGAAACTCTCGGGGGATATGCTTAGGATAATTATCATTTTCTTTACAAACCATTATGAAGGGATTATGAATATATACTTCCTCAAAGAAAACATTTTTATGATTATGGATTATATCCATAAATAGTTCAATTTATGTTAAGTGTTTTGCAGGTTTTTTATTATTCATAAACTAACCTAGTTTATGCCATTGTATAGAAATGGAACCCAGTAGAAGGAATGTGAACTCCATCAATACGTATGATCCAAAGAGTAAGAAGGATCATATCTGTCATGATATTATGCCAAAATTTATAAGTGAAATAGTCTCCCATGTGTTCTCAACATATGAAGAAATAGTATCATGTGTTAATAAGATAAGGAGAGAATTCTCTGAGTCTTATGTATTTGAAGGGATGAAATAGAAGAAAAGGATGGAATAGAGAATGATGGATAAATGGACGAGGGAAAAGAAGGATTTTCTAATATGTGATAACTGTGGGAAGAAACACCTTGGAACTTGCCTGAATGGAATGGGAGTTTGTTATATGTGTGGTAAAAAAGGACACAAAGTGTGTGACTGCAAGGTTAAGAAAAAGGTTTCAAATGTACAATGCTTCATCTGCAAGGAGTAGGGACACTACGCAAACCAATGTCCAAATCATCAGAGTATGCCCCAAATGATGTTATTGGATAATAATCAAGTTATGATACTACCACAGATGAGGAGGAATTATTAGAGTTCTTATGTTTCTATTAATGAATTTTGTCATTTGAGTGTTATATCAATGATGTACTGGTTATAATAATTATGGAGTATATAAGGATTGTACTACAGTACTATTTCATCAAGGACTTGAGATTGTGTGGAACCAAGAAAAGTGACTCCACAGCAGGTTAAATTTTTGGAAAATATATGGAAAATATAAACAATAATATGGTTCTGATACCGTGATAGTGATTTTGGAATAATACATGATTGATTTGGATAAATTATATTGGATATTCTTAACTTCCTTGAAACTGATTAATGATTTGTATACATTTTTGGATAGAAGGAGTCTATCTAGTATTCTATAAGGAATAAGGGATCATGAATGTAATCAATAAGGATTTATGGTAATTTAGTATGTTGCATTGTTTTAAAATAATAAATGATGAAGGTGTTCACATGTTGTTACGTGGAAAAAAAGGATCTTCATTGTGTTTACCTTCCTTATAAAATTTGGACTATGAGTTGGAAAGAAGTATTTTCGATAAATATAAAGGATGGAATGGATTAGGTTGATCTTTGGATAGTATTGTTTAAGGTTAAAACATTTTTGAAGATTATTTCTGGAATATTAAATTACTATAGTTTTAGGAAAAGGATAACCAGCAGGGTGGGGCATAACCTGTCGCGTCGGAAAAAGCTGTAGAAATCGTACCCACAACCATAGTGCGACAGGCCTTTATTACCTTCCACTAGCCTACAGGAAGTCCCTGGTTATTAAAAAATAGTTTTCCTAATCTAAATGGTATGTGTTAATATTTTTAACCATGTACGATTAGGATAAATATAATATTTTTTAGTTCTATTATCTTTTTGACTGAAAGATGAGTTTGTTGTAGAAATTAGTTGAAGGTTGAAACTCTACTTTTCAAGAATAAATATATATATATCTACCTCTTATTCTATGAATAAATTAATTCTTAAACTTTATTAAAGGGATATTAAAACAAAAAAATATGTGATATCCTAATACCTTATGTCTTGTTGAACTGATAATATTTTAAATCATCATAGATTGAAGGCTTTGAGGCCCTCAATTTTACACTTGTTTGTGATTCATGACTTCAATCACTCCCTACAAATATTTACGTTTTTCGTCCAATTATATGTCTCTAATTTCCACCAATGTTCTCCTTATCGAGATCATAATTTGGTGGTTACTTTTTCAATTCCCTTTCCCTATTATTAAGGATAAATTGTATTAACCCTATTTCCGATGTGGGTTTTCCACAGAGGTATTTGCTACTTTCAACCTTTTATTTTCAAAGAACAATTTCAAATTGAGAGTATGCAATTTATTGAAGGAGGGGAGAATGTAACACCCTGAGCTTCCATGATACGCTTCTCTTTCAATAATGCAATAGCTTACATTGTACGCAAGTTTGAGATTCTAACACACCACGACCAATCAAAATTGCCATTATGAATAGTAATACCCACTTTTTGAAATTATATAAATTTTATATTTCAAAATAGACTTCATTTTTTGTATTCGTAATATCGAAATTATCCTAAGTTGAATTTTTTGTAATTTTCTGAGAACTTCCAATTTTTTATGAATAGTGAAAATACATAAAAACAACTTTTTTAATCAAAATAATTTATAATGATAAATTATACTATTTAGTGGTTTTAATGTATAATTAGAATGTATTTTTACCATTTTATCCAATGGTGGTCATTAAAATTAATTTTACATTGAAATTGGACATAAACAATTGTCAATCTTTTGATATATATTGTTTCAAAAAAACACGCTATTTATTGTGACAGCGGGAATTAATTATAAAATTAAATAATGCCACTTATATTCATGGAATTTTGTAAAATATACATCATTTTTGAATTTGGAATATCAATTATAGCTTAGGGTAAAATATTGGCATTGTTCTGAAAAACTTCAATTTTTGATGAATAGTGAAACCACTAAGTGGTAGTTAAAAAATTGATTTTTCATTTAAATGAAACATTACCACTTCTGTGATTTGATTTTCAAAAATCCGACATACATGGTTGTCATTAGGAAGTAAAATGTGGTTCAAAGGGTTTAAAATAATTTTTTTGGTGAATAGTATCTTTTAAGTTTAATTAATCGCGATTAAAGGTAATTAGTGAAATTTATGGTAAAAATGATATTTTAAAAATATGTAATGACATTTAAACTTTTCCTACCCCTATTGGATGAGTCATGGCCGACCAAGACAAACCATGGGTCAACTTGTGGACCCCATGGAGCCACTTTGGTAGGAAAATGACATTAAAAACTTTTTAGTTAATGTTAAAATAAAAATGTCACAAACATGAGTTGTTTTACTATAACAATTTTTAAATGTGATTATACAAGTCATATATTTGACTATAAATATTCATTAGAAATATAAAAAGATTTACTACATCTTGATAATTGTTTTATAATTTTTAGACATTAAATATATTAAATTATTTATGACACCATGATGATGCAGCGATTACCTCATTAATTAACGATTTAAATAAAATGAAAAGATAATGTACATTTATGACGTAGACTTGTCAAAAACCTATTGGATGAGTATATTTCGAACCCTTATCACCTTATACTTGAAATATATAAGTTTGGGACCTTTAAAATCTGAAACACATTTTATAATAAAGTGACATTTCATGACTTTCCAAGAATGCCCCTCCTCTCCTCTTATAAAAGGCCCCCACCACTACCAACTTATTCACACATTCAAGCCATTTGGCTCAGCCAAACTCTGCCCAAATTCTCTCCCAACTTCCCTCCCTTACTCCTAGAAGCCTCACTTTGGGTATAAGTCTTCCCAAGGAAGCCTTTGGCTCAAATAAAAAAGAGTTACCCAATTTTAAGGTAATGTATTCTCTAATATTGTTTTGTTTAATTTTTCTTCTCCAACCCCTTAAACTCTTTTTATTAATTTATTTTGTAACAACACCAGTATATAAAATATAATAGGATTTTTTTATGATAATTATTTGGTTTACACTTACACACACCTTCGTCTAATGGTTAAAGAACATACAGTTTCCGTGGGTGACGAAATACTGCCTCACGAAATGATGATTATTCAATATTCTTTTAATACCTCTAATGGTGGCCATTTTGATGACACTATTTTCATATATGATATATATATTATGTTTATGTTTTCCTTATGCTTCTGTATTTATCATTTATGGTACACTTTATGATTTCCATTATGGGTAAACGGGATAATTTCATTTTAGGAAGTGCGGACTACCGCCCCCTAAAAGTGATTTGAATCATTAATGCCATATGTGGGATGTATAAAGGATGGATTAAATGGTATTATAAATTATATTATACTGTAATTATATTATACCTTTATATAATTATAACTTCATTCAATTAAATACGAAATAGAAATTAAAGTAGTGTTCATGCGTACGTACGGCTTACCGTCTCCATGAACAGTGCATTTCATTTCTTACCTATAAATGTTATGTAATATTATAAATGAATGTATATACTGTATATATATGTTATATATGATATCTACATCATGAATATAATTCTGGATATAAGGTATATTTCACCACATGAACAACTTGTAATTTTAAGAAGTATATTTTTGACTCAAGTACCAAAGATCGACAAAACGACTGTTATTAACATAAATAATTACATAATGTTCATAACATGGTAATAAGTGATATAAAAGTAATAATGAACATGAAAAAGGTTCTTAAGCAAATAGAAATTAAATTTAGTTTATTATTTAGGAGATTAAAGAACAGTCGAGTCAATTCGTACGTGAGGTAAGGGATTTTCTTATCTCACTTTCAATTCTGCGATATTTCCATTGTTCGCCACTAATTTATTGAAAGTGCTATATTTTGTACTTACATTTGATATATATTATCATTATTCCCTTTATATTAATTTTATTCTGTAAATAATTTGGTGGTTATTAACTTTTGGTCATACGACTCAGTTGATTACAACGTGTTAAGGGGATTTCTTAACCCAATTTCCATTCTTTGGGTTAATCTCCTACTTTCAAATTATGTCATGATATTATTATGTCATATCTTATATTTATACTTTATTTATGTGTAAATATAGTGAATACACATAATAGATCTATTTTATTTAAAAATGATATTTGTAAATGACTTCGTCTCAATCTCCATTCATTGAGGCATATTTTTTTTTATACACAAATTTCATTTATACGGTGTAAAAACCCCTTTGACTTTTACATTTATTCAAAAGGTTTTATTTTATAATTTTTTTATTTTTAAATGGTTTCAAAAAAATGATATTTCTCTCTAATATATGAAAATATAGTGCAAATGTATACGTATTTAATGCAAGCTTAATAATATTTTCAGAAAACCCGACTCTCGAGTGTGGTAGACAGGAAGGGATTGGGAGTGGACCAACCATGGCCTGTAATTAGTCGAGAAGTCTCAGAATTAGTTATTTTGTTTTCAAAAGCTTTCATAATGATTTCAGAAAAACACTGGAGTATATTTGAGAAATTTTGAATGTAAGTATCTTCTAAAAAAATTTGCATCGGTAGGTCTCATGAGACAAACTAGTGTCTTGGCACGAGGCCTTGACAAAATCTTATTTGTGGTCTTGGCACGAGGCCTTGGCTACGTGGTTATGATAGTCTGGCATTATGAATTCCATCATTATGAAATTTATTATTGATATTTCATGTTGTTATTCGACCAGTAGAATATCCATGTGAATAAGTAAATGGCATTATTTCATTTTACTTTTTCCATGTTATGTTGAAGTTCAAGTTTAAAAGGATTTTGTTTTAGCTATACATTGCCTTAAATGTTTATGTTAATTTATGAAAGCATCCGCTATATTGTTCTCTTTACTGAGCAGCTGAGCTCACCCCTTCCAATGTTTTAATTTTTCCAGGATGTGAAGAAGTATATTATGAATGACCTGCAGGGATAGTATGAGGGGATATGAAGACAAGATGTTCTTGTAGTTTTGTTTTACTTTATTATGTAATGTAAGACTTATGAATGTATCTAGTGTTTCCAAGTCTACTAAACTAATTGGTATTTCAATACTTGATCTTTTGTGATCATGCCAATGTTACACAATAATGCACTGACTCTGGGTAACTGGGGTTGGGGCCTTACACAAAACACAATATGACTTTATAATAAAATAATATTCTTTGTTTTTTCAAAGGTGCCCCTGTCCTCCCTTATAAAGGGGCACCTCCTCCCTCTCTTCCTCAAACCACATTGAGCCTTCAAGCTCGGACAAAACCTACCAAATTCTCTTCTGCACTTCCCTAGAAACATCCTATAGGTCCTACTCTTCTTTAAAGACCAATTATAGTGTCCTATGAGGAGGTCTCAAAAGGTGCTTCAAAGAAGAGGTAATGTCTGTTACCGATTCATTCAACATCATTTCTTCTTCCACTTATTATCATTTAGTTTTTTAATTATGAAGTAATATCATCAATATCACTCATTTACAGATATGTTATTATAAGTATGAAACAACCCTATTTCACCATTTATCCATCCTACGGAAAACAAAATCACCGCGCGTGCGTACATACGAAATACCATATCCACGCCATGGTGTAATATATTTTCCACCACCACCTTACTAGGATGGTTATAATGGTGTAAATAATAACTATATATGATTATTTTAAAGTGATATTGATTCTGAAATAGTATACATACACTCCAATAAAATTCCACAGTCATGGGAACGATATCATCGCTCGTACGTACGTACGGAATACCGTCTCCAAGATGTGATGCGACTCGTTCTAAATGATTTTCATTACATAATGATTACATAAATGAATTGAGTGAATAAATATGATATGTATTACACTAATACCATTCTGTAAATTAGGTATCTATAACCTAAAAATAAGAATAATAATTTATTCAACAAAACACGTATAAGAACAAAAAGCAATAAACAGGAGAATAACAAGTAACAATGAAATATTACTAATAATAAGCTAAGAATATGACCATATATGATATCATAAAAATAATTATTATTCTGGAATAAGTCAATAACATTATTTATATCATTTTATAGGAGTTACAGACACTTACGAAACAAATAAGACCTAAGGTAAGGGAAAATCTCACAATCTCATTTTTATCCAAGACTGTTTATACTTCAGAATTTACTGGGGTATATTTATCATCCACTTCCATGTTTCCACAATATGTAATATTATTTCCATCCACCTAAAATTTTTCAAATCCAATTTTACCCTTTGGTGAGTATATAGTAAAAGATATGAAAGGAATCTTTTATCGTTTTTCGTATAAGGTTCTTTTTGAATTTTCTGGCCAAAGTACGAAAAGAATGTTTTTCTTAACTTCTACAGCATGAATGGATTTTTTATTTACATGAATAATCCTTTAAAAGTTTTCAAGTTTATTTTTAATCAACTTCTTGTAGTTCAATATTATATGACATGTTAATAAAGGAAAATGTTTTTGAAGTATAAAGGATATTTTCCTCAAGAATGGAGTTCAAGTGTTTTATCAAAATTATTTTCTATCTAAGATAATATAGGGTTATGTTTATATCCCTATTATTAAATTGATTTTATTATGTTGTGATGGAATTATTTTTATGAATTATTTTATCTTATTTGAATTGTTTTATGGTGTCACGATGTTTAAGAATCCCATTTTTATTACATGGGTTATGGTATGATTTATGATTTATGATTTTGTGACACACATAAGAATGGTATCATTATGAGATAGGTGGGACCTATATCTCCCTCCAATGATTTGGGTAAAGATTTATATCTCATGAGATAGACATGGCTGGAATGGCAGGTTTAACCGGTTCAGTGAAACAAGATTGGAACGAGGAGTGAACTCGGATCAGAAATTGAATTTGTCCGCTAAGATAGTCTTGGATATGATTCTTGACTACTAAGAAATGATTCTCTATAATTATGTGTGTATGAAACAAAGTATCATGTTTTAAGTTATGATTATTGGGATTACATTTCACTACTATGATTTATCCCATGTTATGAAATTATAATCTCTTTTGCAGGTTAAGATTTCCAAAATGTTATGTTCTTATGAATATAATGTGATTGATATTTCTTTTGTTTACCCTTACAAAGAATTCGAGCTCACCCTTTTGTGTGTTTTCTTTCCCCTGGTTAGGAAGAAGGTTATTAAGTTGGATATGCCAAAAGGGACTCTTGATATGATGAAATAAATGGGAGACAGTGTAGATGCTTTATGAAACAGTTGTTTATGTTTTTCAGTTTCTAAAGACACTATATCTATATGGTCCTTTCATAGTTTTGTTATATCTTGTAATAAGTGTACTTCAATTTTGAAGTACTAACACTGTATGTAAAGTATGGGTCGTTATAGTTGGTATCAGAGGAAAGGTATAGTCAGCCTTTGGAAACTAGGATGTAAAAGCCTTAGTAAGAACCCTAAGGATAAGTCTAAGCATGGAACACAATCTTAGTGTTTTAGAAATGGCCATGAATAACCTATGATAAGAACTTAATTGTAAATTTTATTCTTGATTATGTGGTTTTCCTATTATAATCATTTTTTCTCACACTATTATTCTTGGTTTTAGTCAATGGATGGATCCCTAAGGAACCGTGTTGATGCGAAATACGACGGGAAATGCAATGATTGTACCCCTGAACAACCAAAAATTATGGGAGTTGGAATGTAAAATCTTGTAGCCATGCTCACACAACTTACTCAAGATATGAATCATGCAGGACTTCTAAACGAGCAAAGGAAGGAGCAACATTCTGTTGAATCATTCATGAGGCAGCGTCCACCTTCATTCAGGGGGTCGTCTGATCCATTAGTGGCTGAACAATGGATAAGTACCACTGAAAAGATATTTTCAGTTCTCCAATGTTCTGAACATGATAATTTCATCTTAGCAGTGTATCGTTTGGAAGAAGATTCTGATCAATGGTGGAATCTTATCAAGAATTCGAGGCAAAGAGATGAAATTGAGTCCATGGAATGGGACGAGTTCAAGAACTTATTTTTCAATAAGTACTTCCCATGTATTCTTCAAACAAATATGTAGAATGAGTTTCTAGAACTAATGAAAAAGGATGATGAATCTGTTCGTACCTATGAAGCAAATTTTACGAGACTTGTAAGGTATGCTTATAGTATTATTATAAAACCTGAGAGTAAGATCGATCAATTCTTTAGTGGCTTAAAACCAAGTCTTCGAAGGGCATTAGCCATAAGGGACTTAAATAGCTTGGAGGAAATCGTTCGATGTGCTCTCAAAGTTGAGATGGAGATTGGAGTAACCCATCAGTTATATGGGTTTCATAAGAAGAGGAAAATGGAATTCAAAGGAAAATCTAAAGAGCACATTGAAAAGAAGATGATTTTTCCCTTATGCTCAAAGTGTGGAAAGAAACATGGAGGGAGTTGTCTTAAAGGGACAAGTAAATGTTTCAAATGTGAAAAGGATGGTCATCAGGCATTTGAATGCCGCAATGATGGGAAGAAGATGCCTAGTGATGTGAACAAAGAAAAGGCCACACAGAGTGCACCTCCTATACTTCAATGATACAAGTGCAAGGAAATGGGGCATTATGCCAATAAATTCCCTAATACAAGGGTTGATGATGATGATCGAAATCAACAAACTCTTAAGGATAAAGACAAAAGAAAGTCACATGAAATTTCTATCAGCGATGTGGAGTTTGATAACAAAGTGGTGAAAGGTACACTTACCATCCACTCTAAAGTAGAAAATGTTTTATATGATTCTGGATCCACCCACTCTTTTATTTCTGAAGAATTTTCTAAGGGTATCACCATACTACCTCAACAATTAGATGTTTAGTTAGATATGACAACTCCTAATGGAACAACAGTCGCATCAAAAGTTTATAATTCTTCTCCGATTGACGTTTGTGGGAAAGTGCTTCCTGCAAATCTTTTGATCCTTCCTATAGTGTAATTTGATGTGATTTGTGGCATGGATTGACTTTCTCTATATGGAGCTCATATCAATTTCCAAAGAAGGGATGTCACATTTCATATTCCAGATCAATCTATGAATGTCTATCGATGCAAGGATGAACATAACCTTCCAGTGGAAATTACTTCCATCTTATGGTTCTTGATTCCACTAAATGAAGGTTATTTATCTCAAATGGTTGGTGAGAAACTCATGATTAAGAATATTCCCATTTTACGGGTGTTTGATGATGTCTTTCCAGAGGAATTTTCGGGTCTTCTACCAAATCGTGAAGTCAGGTTTTCAATAGAACTCGTACCGGGTGCTTTTCCGATTTCAAAGACACCTTATAGAATGGCCCCAATTGAGTTGCATGAATTGAAGAAGCAACTCCAAGAGAATCTTGATAAGGGATTCATATTCCCTAGTGCGTCACCTTGGGGAGCACCTCTTTTGTTTGTTAAGAAGAAAGATGGATCAATGTGACTCTTCATTGATTATCCAGAACATAACAAGGTCACTATCAAGAACAAATATCCTTTGTCGTGCATTGATGACTTATTTGACCAACTATGTGGAGCTCAATACATTTCCAAGATGGATCTTCATTCAGGGTATCATCAATTAAGGTTAAAAAGGTAAGATATATGAAAGACGGATTTCCGTACAAGGTAAGGACACTATGAATTTATAGTGATGCCATTTGGTCTTACTAATGCCCCTGCTATCTTCATGGATATGATGAATAGAGTCTTTAGAGAGTATCTTGATCAGTTTATGGTAGTCTTTATAGATGATATTCTTGTCTATTCAATGACCAAGGAAGAACATGATGATCACTTCAGAATTGTATTGAAGACCCTGAGAAAGGATAAGCTTTATGCCAAATTTACCAAGTGTGAATTTTGGCTTCAAAAAGTTAATTTTTTGGGTCACATAATCTCAAAAGAGGGGATACCTGTGGATCCATAAAAAATAGAGGTTATTGAAAGATGGTCGAGACCAACAACAGTAACTGAGATCCGAATTTTTCTTGGTTTGGCTGGATATTATTGACGTTTTGTGAAAGATTTTTCACGGTTATCTAATCCACTCACTAAGTTGACTCGGAAAGGAGTTATGTTTGTTTGGACGGAGGAATGTGACGAGAATTTCAAGGAGTTGAAAAGAAGGTTATCCAGTGCACATGTACTCCCACTTCCTTGTAGTGGAGAAAGGATTGTGATCTACAGTGATGCATCCAAGAAGGGTCTTGGGTGTGTTCTTATGCAAAATGATATGGTGATATCTTATGCCTCACGATAGTTGAAATTCCATGAGAAAAATTACCCAACTCATGATTTGGAGTTAGCTATGGTAATCTTTGCATTAATGATTTGGAGAAATTATCATTATGGGGAAAGGTGTGATATTTATACTGATCATAAAAATTTAATGTATATTTTCACACAAAAGAAGCTGAATATGTGCCAAAGAAGATGGTTGGAGCTGATTATGGATTACGACTGCTCAATTCATTACCACCCTGGGAAAGCAAACAAGGTGGAAGATGCATTAGGCCGACAAGACCATGCTAGTTTATCCATGACAAGGATCACAAAATACCCAATATTTATGGATTTACAAAGGATGGATCTTGGAATTATAATGAAAGGGGAAAAAATGTATCTTTCTCAAATGAATGTTCAACCATCTATAAATGTGATGATTAAAGAGGTATAGAAAGAAGATGTAGTGTTACAAAATAAGGTGAGAAATGTTCCTGAATTCAACCTTGATTGTAATGGGATTATAATGTTCAGGAATCGGGTTTTTGTTCCTCCCATCCCAGAATTAAAGAAGGAGTTGTTGGATGAGGCTCATAGTTATTCATTCTCTAGTCATCCTGGAAGCACGATGATGTATAGGGACCAGAAAGAGTACTTCTGGTGGGACGACATGAAAAGAGATGTTGCTGAATATATCTCTCGATGCATGGTTTGTCAGCATGTTAAAGCTAAGAGACAAAAGTCTAAGGGGATGTTACAACCATTACACATACCAGAATGAAAATGGTAAAACATCACTATGGACTTTTTCACTGGACTTCCTAAAACATCCAAAGGCAATAATGCTATCTGCGTCATAGTTGACCGTCTTACAAAGTCTGCACACTTCATCGCTATTAGAGAGGATTTCTCTCTGGATCCGCATGCCAGGATATATGTGAAGGAAGTGGTAAGATTTCATGGAGTACCACTTCCTATTATATCTGATCGGGATCCGAGTTTTACCTCAAAGTTCTGGCGAAGTCTTCAGCATACTCTAGATACAGAGTTGAGTTTCATCACTGCTTATCATCTTCAGACAGACGGTCAGTATGAGAGGAATATTCAAACTCTAGAGTATATGTTGAGATCTTTCTCTATAGATTTTAAATGTGGTTGGGATCAACAACTACATTTGGTGGAATTTTCTTATAATAATATCTTTCACTCCAGTATTCAGATGGCTCCTTATGAAGCTCTCTATGGAAAGAAATGCAGGACTCCAACTTCCTGGGATGAAGTTGGGGAAAGAAAGCTATTAGGACCTGATCTTGTTGATGAGATGGCAGAAAAGGTTAGATCTATTCAAAAACACAAAAGACCAGCTCAGAGTCAACAGAAAAGTTATACCGACAACCAAAGAAAAGACCTAGAGTTTGAAGTGGTTGATAAAGTGTTCTTATGAATATCTCCCTGGAAGAGGGTCATGAGATTTGGAAAGTATGGAATGTTGGGCCCTAGATATATCGGTCCTTTTGAAATACTGGATCGTGTTGGGAAGGTATCTTACTGATTGGCGCTTCCACCGAATCTCTCTCAAGTTCACAATGTGTTCAATGTATCTCTCTTGAGAAAGTACATACATGATCCCTCACATATACTCAGCTCAGAAGATGTACCACTGGAGCAAGATCTTTCTTATGAAGAACAACCGATAGAGATTCTGGATCGCAACGAAAAAGTCCTACGGAACAATACCACTCGCTTCGTGAAAGTTTTATGGAGGAACCACCAATTTGAAGAAGTTACATGGGAGCTTGAGGATATGATGAGGGAGAGGTATCCTCATATGTTTGTTACAAAGTGACGAATTTCGAGGGTGAAATTCATTTTAAGGGGGGTAGAATGTAACACCTGAGACTTTTATGAGAAATATTTTGTTTTGATGTTATATAAATCATCAAAGGGATCTTCCACTACACACAACACTAGCTTGGCTTCCTTTACACGCAATCGCGACCTTTATCGATAGCTTGCGTCGAACGCAATACCGAGTTTCACTAAACAATGATATGCTATTAAAATATTATTAAAACTAGCCGTTATGAATAGTAATAACCACTTTTTGAAATTTTGTAAATTTCACCTTTCAAAATGGACTTCATTTTCGGATTCGGAATATCGAAATTAGCATAGGGTGAAATTTTGGTATTTTTTTGAAAACATTCAATTATTTAAGAATAGTGAAAACAGTAGGTTACTATTTAAAAACCAACTTTTTATTTAAATAATTATTTATTTTATTTAAATTTATTTTAGGTCAAAATTGATACATAATACCTATATAAGTTTAATTCAATTCATTGCTAGTCATTTTATAATAATTTTAGATATATAAAAATTTTATTGAACTTATGACCGTCTTTTACCCACCTCTTAGGAGAATTTGAAAATTTACATAAAACATAATTTTACCGCTTTTTTGAATGGAATTTCAAAAATCCAAGAGACACGGTTGATGTCAGTAAGTAAAATGTGGTTCAATGAGATGAAAATAATTTTTGGTGAATAGTAACTTTTACTTTTTTTACCACAGTTAGAAGCAAATAGGGTAATTAAGGGTAAAAATGATATTATTACCCTAACACATGTCCTAATTCTATTGGATACGTGTAATTAGACCAAAAACAACATTAGTAATAAAATATGACCATTTAGGCCCACTTGGATAAGATTAGGACATTTAATATTAATTTATTTAAAGAAGGGTTAAAATAGTTAAAATCAATGTTTAATAACTAAATCATTTTTAATATTGGGATATACATAAGATAAATTCGACTATAAATATTCATTATAAAGATAAAAAGATTTCTTACATAATGATATTTTATTTTTAATTTTTATACATTATATAATTTAATTTATTTATGACACAATGATGATGCAGTAATTATATTATTAATGAAATATTGACATAATTGATGTTATAAATACCCAAATAAATGTAATTTGATACATTATATGAATTAAAATAATTTTCTATTTTAATATGACATGTTATTATTGACTTAATTAACGTTTTTCGAACTAATATTTCTGTTATCATTTTAACAAAAAATCAATTACCGAATAGTGTAAAAATTGACATAAAATAGTTTTTAAAACAAATATTATGTTATTAATTGTTATTTTATTACTAAAAATATAAGGTTCGGAAAAATGACTTATCTAGGGTTATATATGTTAATAATAAACAACTTGGGGTTTGTTTGGCTTTTATAGTATGTTTATTAACCTTATAGTGTAAGAAAACAAGAAGACACTGTAAAAGTTAAATTATCTAACTTAAAGTTAAATCTAAATGATAAGGATAAAATAGAAACCTAAACATATCAAAATTCTATTGTTTGAGAGTATTTAGACCCATACCTACCTTATCTTCTAAATAAATCAATTTTAATCTCTTAAAACCCGAATATGACTTTATAATAAAATAATATTTTTAGTTTTTCCAAAGATGCCCCTCTCCTCAGTTATAAAAGGGCACCTCCTCTCTCTCTTCCTCACAGTACTTTGAGACTTCAAGCTCGGCCAAAACCTGCCAAATTATCTTATCCACTTCACTAGTAACATCTTAGAGGCCCTGGTCTTCTTCAAAGTCAAATTTTAGTGCCCTAAGAGGAGGTCTCAAAGAGGCGCTTTAAAGAAGAGGTAATGTCCGTTACCGATTCTTTCAACTCTACTTCTTCTTCCACTTATTCTACTTTAGTTGTTTAATTATGAAGTAATAACATCAGTATCAATCATATACTGATATTTTATTATAAGTATGAAACAACCCTATTTCACCATCTATCCATCCTACGGAAAACGAAATCATCGCACGTGCGTACGTATGGAATACCGTCTCAATGCCGTGGTGTAATCTATTTTCCACCACCACCTTACATGGATGGGTATAATGGTGTAAATAATAACTATATATGATTATTTTAAAGTGATATTGATTCTGAAATAGTATACATACACTCCAATACAATTATACGATCATGGGAATGATATTATCGCTCGTGCGTACGTACGAAATACCGTCTCCACGATGTGATGTGACTCGTTCTACATGATTTTCATTTCATAATGATTACATAAATGAATTGAGTGAAAAAATATGATATGTATTACACTAAGAACATTCTTTTAAGGAGTTATCTATAACGTAAAAAGAATAATGAAAATTTATTTCACAAAACACGCATAAGAACAAAAAGCAATAAAGACGCGAATAACAAGTAACAATGAAATATTACTAATAAAAAGCTAAGAATATGACCATATTTGATATCGTAAAAATAAGTATGATTCTGGAATAAGTAAATAACTTTTTTTAAATCATTATACAGGAGGTTCGGACACTTACGAATCAAATAGGACCTATGTTATGGGAAAATCTCACAATCTCATTTTTATCCGAGATTGTTTATACATCAGAATTTACTGGGGAATATTTATCATCCACATCCATGTTTCCTCAATATTTAATATTATTTCCATCCACATACAATTGTTTAAATCCAATTTTACCCTTCTGTGAGTTTTTAGTAAATGATATGAAAGGAATCTTTTGTTGTTTTTCGTACGAGGTACTTTCTGACTTTTCCGGCCAATGTACGGGAATAATGATTTTCTTAACTTATACGGCATGAATGGTTTTTTTATTTCCATGAAGCTTCCTTTACAAGTTTTCAATTTTATTTTTAAACAACTTCTTTTAGTTCAACATTATAAGATAGGTTAAGAAAGGAAAATGTTTTTGAAGTTGAAATGATATTTTCCTCAAGAATGGAGTTCAAGTGTTTTATCAAAATTATTTTCCATCTAAGATAATATAGGTTTCTGTTTCTATCCCTATTATTACAATGATTTGATTATGTTGTGATGGAATTATTTTTATGAATTCCTTTATCTTGTATGAATTGTTTTATGATGTCACGATGTTTAAGAATATCATTTTTATTACATGGGTTAAGCTAAGATGTATGGTTTACCATTTTGTGGCACACATAAGAATGGTATCATTATGAGATGGGTGGGACCTATATCTCCCTCCAATACATTGGGTAAAGATTTATATCTCATGAGATAGACATGGCTGGAATGACAGGTTTAACCGGTTCAGTGAAACAGGACTGGAACAAGAAGTGAACTCGGTTCAGAAATGGACTTTGTCCGCTAAGATAGTCTTGGCTATGAGTCATGACTACTAGGAAATGATTCTCTATGATTATGTGTGTATGCCACAAAGTTACATGTTTTATGTTATGATTATTGGGATTACATTTCACTACTGTGATTTATCCCATGTTATGAAATTACGATCTCTTTTGCAGGTTATGATTTCCGAAATGTTTTGTTCTTATGAATATAATGTGATTGATATTTCTTTTGATTACCCTTACTGAGAATTTGAGCTCATCCTTTTTTATGTTTTCTTTCCCCAGGCCAGGAAGAAGGTTATTAAGTAGGATATTCCAAAAGGGACTCAAGATATGATGAAATAAATGAGAGATTGTGTAGATGCTTTATGAACCAGTTGTTTATGTTTCCCAGTTTCTAAAGACACTATACCTATACGGTACTTTCATGGTTTTGTTATATGTTGTAATAATTGTACTTAAATATTGAAGTACTAACAATGTATGTAATGCATGGGTCATTATACTTATAGTAAATTGAAACACACCCAACTTCTAGGGTCTCAGAGACTCACCGTTGAATCCTAGAGGCCCAAATTACTCTAGTTCCAAAAGATTTAAATAAAAACC
This sequence comes from Viscum album, assembly GCA_963277665.1. Classification (NCBI taxonomy): domain Eukaryota; kingdom Viridiplantae; phylum Streptophyta; class Magnoliopsida; order Santalales; family Viscaceae; genus Viscum; species Viscum album. The sequence continues at coordinate 88,361 of CAUJRU010000640.1, forward strand.
ATTTACATAGTATCATTAAGATGATTGTTTTTTTATAATTAAAAGGAAAATGTGTCACCTATGATCAAAATAAAACTTCCAATTCCAATGATTATGAACATAACTCAACTAAAAAATAACACATATCATTCTAAAAATAGTACCTAAACCAAGATCTCATTATAAAACTAAGCAAGACCACTCAAAAATCATCCAACCTCATTAAATTTAGATTCAAAGAAGTTCTTAACTACTACCAAGGCACTTTCCTTAGGCAAGACTCACTAGAGTACACTGCAAATCATAAAATTAAGAATGAATATTTAAAAATCTTACCCATTTTTTTGACAAAAAGTTTATAGATGTAGTGGGAATTGATGAGCTTACAATTAAGTGCAGTTTAGTACATTCAAGAATTGACCCCCTCCCCCAAACATAAAATCCAACTTTCTCCCCAATGTTGACATAAATGGTGGAGAAGAACACCAAAAAAATTAAGGTTCAAAACATATTTTCATTAGAGTAAATTGATGGCATGTATAAAGGATCTCAATGAAGTTCAAAAATTATTGTTTTCCACCAAAATTATCTTATAATAGGTTCATTATAAATTACATGCATTATCATTTAATCAAGTGACAATGATTTTCTATTAAAGTTCAAAAAAGGCATGTGACTTGTGGGTGCATTGTGAACTGGGTGTAAGCATATTCAGAACTTTGATTTAGATGGATGTTCAATTCAGCATAAAAAGTTCATTCTAAACATCCCAACAAAAAGAAGATTCAACAAAAAACATTTCAACCTATATGTACTTACGCACTCATAGTTTCAAGAAGTGAGAAGATTTTAATAACAATGAAATTTAGTTTACAACAAGAAAGTACATGGAATTTTTTTTATTTTAGTAGAAATACTAGTAACCGAATTTAATACAGTTCAAGTCATGCAAAAATATTTTCAGTACACATGTATCAAAAAAATTTTAAATAAAAATATATTTAAATGTAGCAGTCATCGTCTAACCAATGGTAAATACTGTGACTTAGCAGTGAATTTTCCTATAGTGAACAGGAGTCGAAAAAATGTATACACAAATAAAGACACATCCCTGAATAAGTTTTTCATTAAACCTATGCTTGGGAATTCCACTCCTTATATGTCACCAGCAGCAGCATCCTAAAAACATAGAGCATGCAAACTAGAAACAGAAATCCAGCAGAGATAGAGCATATGGAAGATGACAAAGAAGCACTTTATTCAACACTAAATAATACAAAAATGAAAATAGAGAAAGTGCATGGGTTGAACCCATGAAGCACTGATTTTTAAGTCATCAGTTAGAATTTATTTAATCACAATTTTTTTTTATTTATTAACATAACTAAAACCATGGGTTGCCTCTCATGAAGTGATAATTTTTAAAGTCCCCAGCCAGACTCACCTAGCATCTAACTGTAGTCACTAGGTGGATGTGTTTTCCTTAATAGGAACAACCACATTTTATTGGCCAAATATTTTTAACATAAAAATGAAAATTTTGGGCTCCCAATCTAAACACAACAAAACTCTCACAGCTTATAAAAATCCCTAAACAACACCCATTAGCAATTATGGACATGGTTCTCTCAACTTCCATAATTATTTCATATTTGACCATATTAACATTTTTAGGAAGTGGAAATGATGTATTAGGTGCTTCAAAGGGAATGAAACTATCCTCAGAGCTATATTCTTCAACATCAACACTAACAGATTCACATTTAATAGTGAAAATGTGTAAATTCTGATTAGATGGTTCAATAGGAGATTCAATAACATTCTGAACAGAATTATGAACATTGAAACTCAAGTGTGATTCCTCCTCTCGATCATTATTACTAACACAAGAAGTCTCAACACCCTCCAAAGTTTAGGATGAAAGTGACATATAGGGAAGAGAATTTATTTTGTCAAAAATATATTTATCTCTAACAATGTTGTAAATCTCTTCCAAAATATCCTCATCTGTTAACTCACACTGAAAAAGTACTGCTTCAATCAAATCAGTTCTTCCTAATTCAAGTGTGTGTTCAACCTCTTTTTCATTTTTAAATTCAAAAGACTCACATCCCAAAACAAGATATGTAGTGTGTTCTAAAAAGTTATGTTCAGGGAGAGAAATGTTCAATTCCCCTTCAAGAAAGTCATGTTCAAGATTGATCAAATTAAAACATTTACTCCCATTTATATCAACACTGTTTTCAATTTCACTGCACAATGTTTCCAAAAAGTGATCACTATGGGAATAGGGAAATGAAAACTCCTCACTTAGTCTTTCTTCAAATATCATTCCCTCTTCCTAATTATCAAACAATATTTTAGAGATTATTGGGTTTATAGGTTCAAGATAGGGAAGAGAAGTTTTCAATTGAAGTTCAAATATTTCAGATTCCATGTTATCCAGTTTAATGTTCCCATCCAGATTATACCCAATATGAAGTTCAGAATCACTGTACACAATGTCAGAAAAATTAGGTGAAGAGTTTTTAACATTCATGTTTTCAGTTTCATGTTTGAATTCATCCCGAGTGACTTCAATCTCAAAATTTATAAAACACTGATTTTCCTCGAAAAGAAAGAATGATGAAATGAACCGGGAAATCATTTTTAATCTGTTTTAATTAATCTTCAGAATTATCCAACTCAACACCATTAAATATGTTTTGGGGATTTTCAATTTTATAGTCTTGACTCTGTGAGTTGGTTATTTCAATATTTAGTTCAAAAAAATCATATTTTTCAAAGATAATGGTTTCTTGTCCAGTTTCACGATCACTCTCTTCTTCAATTTGATTTTCAAATCTTTTATAAACATTTTATTTTTCATTTTCATCAAATTCTTCTTGTTCTGTTACCCTTAGTTTTATTTCAAAAAGCATGTTTTCCAATATTTTCATTATTTTATCTTGCTCTTGAAAATCTCTAAGTTGAATTTCATGGGTTTTAGTCAACAAATTTTTAATTAGTTTCACCCTAGTGCCAATTTGGAATCAATTTTGTCAATTTTAGCTAGGATGTAAGGACTAGACTCATATTGTTAATTTTATTCAGTGTAATCAATCTGTTGTGGTTGGTTATAGACACACTGCTAGGAAGTGTGCCCATAATAGCCACAACACATACAATGTGGCCCAATTTAATTCATTCTTTAAATGTTTAGATTAAAAAACACACTCGAAGTCAAGAAAAATTTAAACAAGCAGCACAAGTTGCAAATTTTCATAGTTTTTTAGCAGATTTTTTAATATGATTATTTATGTTTTCTTGTTTAGTTTTTTTAATCCTCTAAAACTTAGAACACCCAATGCGTGCCTTCCCCGAAAATAGTGCTAAATTTTGAGGTAGCTAGAGGTCTTTACGGACCTATAAATGTTATTTATAAACCTACACATGCACAGTGGTGTGGGGTCGATCCACCGAGAAGGTAGGTGAGCACTCTAAGGTTTTTTTACAACCCCTAATGTTGTCAGCAGTGGGGAAACAATTACTTGTTTTTCAACTTTTTATATTTTTTTAAAATTATATTTATGATGTAGTGAAAAAAACTTCACTAATTCTATAAATCTTCTATTTTTTTAACTGGAAAATGAAACAACTAGAAGAAATAGTACTAACTTGAGATATGACAATGAGTAAACAGAAGTGCTAGGAGTTGATAAAATGGTAAGCTCTGTTGAATTGAAATCTACTGGTTATAAAAATGATTCTTCATTAGATTGAATTCTCATCTTGAAATTTTGTGGTTAATTCCTCCTCACTAGAAGAAGTAACACTCTGTATTACAATTCTGGATGTTCACCACATCAAAAACCACATATAGTATGTTATTATAACTATGTTAACAGAAATATATCTCGTCAAATGTTTATATCGTTTTAACTTTAAAGCATTGATAAAATAATCCAAGATCAATCTCACCAAAAGATAAAGGGTTGAATTTTTTATTGCAAGTAGGTGTAGACTCAATTTTAGTTTTGAGAATCGTATCTAATCTCACCGAAAGAATCTGAATCTCTTTACAAGAAATTTAATGAAGAAGAAGAAAAATATAAATCAATAGAAATTCTAATTTTCCAAACAAGTAATTAAGATAAAGTCATTTTGAATTCAAAAGAAACAAATACAACAAAAATAAAACAGAGCAGAGGAAGAAGAATCCTCCCTCTGTGAATTATGTTCATGATTTTCTGTCCTGCTCCTGCAACTCCATGTCATTGGTACTACTCTTGGTGTCTCCCTAGAGTTTTTATCTCGAATGGTGTGTTCGTGGAATGAATGAGCGTCGATCCCCTTTCGGATGGATGTGATCGTAGAATGAGAAATGAGATAGACCTTCAAAATTCTGTTTAATCTTTATTTTTATATCCTTCGACATCTGTTTCATGTCACTGCTTGCTACCACCGACTCCAAAAGGTCCTTAGTTATGCACTGCACATGTGTGTTTTTTTCACGGCTGGCATGTCACACTATTTTTTCTCACGTAACTAACTCCTACTAATTTTTTTTTTGTTAATTTGGATGTATACACATCTCTTGAATGAACCTGCACAAGAAAAACACACATAATAATTAAAAATGAGAAGGAAATAAATAAATATTTAAAGTCATTAGTTAATTAAAAGTCGTAAAATAAGTATTAATAAAGTTATTGAAATTTTTAGTTAAAGTTAACAATGTTAATTTAGAAGTTTATTATTATTTATAAATTAAATTATTTACTAATTTATGTTAATTATGTTAACTTATTTCAGTTCATAATAAATTATTATTAAGTATCTAATTTTATTAACAAATAATTATTTAGTACACCACATTAAATTATAATTAATTTAAATTTAATTAAGAAATTATTATTAATTAATTTAGTTTAATTAATTTCTTATTAAATTTACTTAAATTATTTATTCAGTTTTAAAAATTAATAATTTTATATTGATTAATTATTTATATTTAATATTGTTTTATATTTTAATCTATTTATTTTATGTTTAAGTTTTGAATATAGTTTTTATTTAAATTTATTATTTTTATTTTTTATAAGTTTATCTTCCCATCCATTTCGACGCTAACGGTAGAGGGGGTTTTAGGTTAGCTTCTAGAGGAAGCCTCCTCCATCTTCTCCTTCAAATGGTGGTGCAATTCTTGAGTGTGTGGTGAGGCGTCCCAGCTCCCTAGATCTGGCGCGCGCACTCCAGTAAAAACTTTACAAAGTGGCAGGAAACCAAATCCTCCTTTGTGCAGTAGCAGCGGACTCCGGCGGGTGGTTCCTATTAAGCGAAATGCTGAGTTCTGGACCAGAAGCAGTGATTTAAACTTCTCCACAACCCTGAAATTTCTTCTTCTCTGTGGATATTCCCCCTGATGATGACGACGCGAACTGGCTCGGGTTCTCCTATGATAGTGAGGATTGATGCCGAGGAACAAGTCTGGTAGATGCATGGTTTCATTCTTCTGATTTTTGTGATTTTGATTTTCTTGCAATTTGGGGGTTCAAAAATCTTGGGTTGAGTTTTCTTTGTGTTATGGTGATGGTGAAGCAAAGAGAAGGAAGAACAATTGGGAATGACTGGTTGAAGTGGGGTGACACAGTTTAGGAGAAACAGTGACAAGTGGTGCGGCGACACTGATTTGGATGAAACAGTGATGATATGATGAGAAGAGGAACAAGAGAGAACCGATGGATGGAGGCTAGAAACGGTGTGAGGAAACACTATGAGTCTATGAAACAGTGAGACTGTAAAAAGTGGAAAAGGCATGGTATGGAACTGGTGAGAATGTGTAAGAATGGGGAAACGGTGCGTGGTGTTTTGGTGAGACCACTTTGAACTATTCAGACAGTAAGTCGAAATACACAGTGGTTGGTGATTACGGTGCAACCGCAACACTGCACTAAAAACAGAGAAATAAAAAAAAATTAAATTATAAATAAAAAAACTAAACAAAATAATTAATTAAAATTTAAAATAATTAAAATAAAATAAAATAAAGATACTCATAAATTTAAATAATGTTTTAAAACCAAATAAGCTTATGTTAAATTATTATTAACTTTAATTAAGTAAAACTTATTTTATAATTAAACTAAAACATAGAATTAAAAAGCAACTAAATTTTAAAATGTAAATATAAAATTTAGGAATTTAAATAAAAAAGTTAAAATATTACTGATATAACAAACTAAATTAATTAAAATATACAATTAATTATCATCTTTTTGAATAATTGTGTGGGATCAAGACTTTAAATTATAAAGTATGATTAAATTTTGTTCGTTTCAAAAATTAAATTAGTAATTAATGAATTATTAAAAGGCATCTATTAATTAGGTTATATTATTTAGTTTTTAATACATGAAATGTCAGATTAAGACTAAATAATTTATGTGTTACACCAAACTAATTAATTAAATAATAATTGTTATGTTATTAAATATGCAGATAAAGATACCAAACTAAATGAAAAGTAATTATGCTATAAAATTAATGTAGGAAATAATTGATTTATTTAAAAGCATAAAATACCCAATTTATTATAAAAATTTATTAATTATTATAATTAATACTAAAAATTCAAAATTGCAATTATTTAAAAAAGTGTTAAAATAAATAAATAAATTTTTAAAAATTAATTAAAATGATGTGGAAAAACATGTATTTTTAAGGCCACATCACAAAGTAATTTAACACAATTCTTTTTCAATATCTAAGAGTTTTTCATGTAATGAGAAATCCTAAATAAAAAACCAAACATTTCCTACTATCCGTAAGAAACTTTTCATATCAAATATGTTCTTGTGCCAATCCTAAGAAACTATGGATTTCACCATATCTAAGTCCATAGGAACTCCTGACTCTGAGATAATGTGACCTAAGAAGTCAACTTTATCAATCTTGTAATAAATTTTTTGATTTTAACATTCATTTGGGAAAATATTTATGTATATAATATGATATCAAGGTCTTTTGAATGACAGTGTCAAGTCTATGAGTACACCAAGATGTTTTACATGAAAACTAGAACAAAAAAACCAAATATTAGTGGAAAACCTAATTCATTAGGGCCATGAAAATTGTTTGCATGTTCATGAGACTGAGAGGCATAACTAAATACCTTTAAAATTCATATATACTATTTAATTCTATACATGGTATATCTGAAGGTATGAATTTCACCTCATGATAACCAGAGCACAAGTAAATCTTTGAGCAAACCCGAGTTCCTCATAGAAATTCAAAGAGGTTATCTATTCAAGGTAGTAGATACTAATTCTTAATTTTAATATAATTTAATTTTTGATAATACAGATAGAGCCTGAGGGTATTTTCCACCTTCTTGGAAAAAAGGATCGTTAAAACCTAAGGAGAAGTACAGGTTCAAATAAACTTATTAGCTTCTAGGTCATTCAACTACCTTTTGATTTTCTAAATCTAAGTAGGAACCATCCTGTAAGGTGTAATAGACATTGTTTCCACTTATGAAAATATATCAATAGTAAAATATACACATCTCTTAGGAGGTATCCTAAAACATTCATTAGGTAAAACATTCATGAAGTGATCAAATACACGTGTGAAATCTTCCTAACATGTTCCCTAATCATCCAATAAAAGACTAGCAATCTGGGATAACACTCAAAACAGCCCACAATACTTCATTCCAGCTCCATTTGTCTGGAAATCACATTCTTCTTTATGAATATAGATACCACCCTTGGGTGATGTGAATGACACCCAACTACGATAACAGTTAACATGATAATGATAAGGAGTTAACCAGACCATCCAGATAATGATTTCAAATCATACCATCTGGAGGATAAAGAGATTCTAAATGAAAATATAGCCCCCCAATTTCAAGGGGGAACTCCCGGTATTGACATACACTCTTCGATCACACTCCCAACATAGTATTGAGATTCATCACTCCTCAAAATTATTTGATATCAAGGCCATGGACTTATTTAATTTCCAAATATATAAAATAATATAAAGCACCTATATCGACTAAAACAAACACTTGGGTAGATGCTACTAAAATGATACCTCATGATGTAAAATTCATGACACTATGCTCTTTAGGTATTGGTTGTACTAAAAGTATCTATCCCAATCCATAGACTTGAAATTCAAACCATCTACCCTATATAGGTCAACTCTATTAGTGATGTATACACTATGTGTAGCTACCTTGTCCACAACCACCTCCTTGGCCTGAATGACCAGTAGTACTCCAACTGCATGCCTGGTGAGGAGCTGATGACCCTACTCATGAACATAGAGTCGATGTAGATCCTCTCTAAAGGAACACTAGAGTAAAATTTCTACAAAATCACTAAATATTCCCCATCTTTCCACAATACTAAAACTCAATGAGGTCTCTAAGACATTTGGGATTCATATTCCCCAGTTTTCTACTCTAATGGAATAACACATGACTACTAGTGTAGTTAATCTTACCACCTCCACCCTAAAGATAACTCTATAGGAAATGCTTCATGCCACTAGTTTAAGTACAATTGTGCCCAGGTGTTACACCACCATGTTCCATAATTACCACCTCTCTCTGATTATGCTTGGTGATGATGACCAGATTTATTATACTCGATATAATAGTCAACCTAAAGACATTCACCTATGATAGGATTCCTTACCTGAGTCCATTCTTGAATTACATTGCCTTGGATAACTCATCACCTAGAAGAGTTAGTGAAAAGTGTTGAATCACGATAAATGTGGTTGACTAGTCCATAACCGACAAGGGGTCCTACTCCAGGTGCATAAAATTTCTATCTCAACCACCCCTCATTTTCTCATGGTATAAGGAATCATATAATGTAGTCTATAAATCAATTTAGACCATATCCTAATTTAGATATTCTTATGTGATAACATCCCACCCCCTCTTGAAAGATCCACAAATCATATATGTAGTGAGCTTCACTCTCCTTTGATGAGGTGTATCATGATGCTCAAGGATAGAAAACATGGCCTCAATCGATGAATTAGCAGCCCAGGGACCACCTTTCCTTGAAAACATAGGAGGTTGTAACTGATAAAACTCCAGAGTCTACTCTTCCATTAAAGGTTCATGTCATGAAGCTCCTTGTATAGACTACAATAACTATAGGAATACCTCTTGAAACTAAGTTTCGGTTCCTAGATCAGGAATACCAGGAGCTGTCACAAGTGGCACTATATGAGGTCTGTCTAGTGGCTTAGGGACCACCACCGCGAGAGCATAGACATCACCACCTTCCTAGAACTCGACCCTGAGGCTATCATGGTGGTATATCTCTAAAATGATAATAAAACTCAAAAAATAAAGATTTTATAACATGATAGATCACTGATAAATAATTAGGACTAGTACATGACTACATAAATAAGAGTCAACTGATCACACCATAATTCATTGTTCCATTATCACCCTTACAACAATATTTTAAACTAAATTTTCACTGTAAAATGTAAATATAATATCAAATTAAACTTCATGTTTTATTTAATTATTTAATATTTATTACTAAAAATAAATAAAATGTTACTATTTTTTGATAATTTCATTGAAGGTGGAAGTTATTTGGAGGGCCCATGATGATGTTCACGAAAAATGGGTCAAACTGCATATGATCCAAGAACATCAGTAGACTAAAACGCATACCAATAATAAATAGTGAATCCAAATTGGATGATATTTTGTGGGATGTTACTAACTCTAATTTTCTACATTTCATATTAATAAACTGAAGCCTAATTCGGCCATCTAGTTTCCCATCTTGATTGGTCTATCCGGCACATCGAGTCTTCTTGAAGTCAAAAGTTTTGTGTTGTGATGTATCCATATCTCGAGCTGTAGGTGTTCGAATGAAGCAAAAAATTAGGTTAAGATTTTATGGAGGTGGGGATACAAATTTTAATTTTATCCAAAGTGATATAAGGCTATCTGGTGATTGAAAACCATGTTTCAAGTACTTTTATGAAATATTTGTGCCCAATACCACCTTCCAGTGCCTAAAAAATATAACCTTGGGATCCTCATTTGCAAGTTCATCCAGGAGGAAAAGCTCTAGTATTTTGGAGACCCAAATGAGTCCTCTCCTTATCTAAGAAGTTTTATAGTCATATATCCTCATATGGGGATCATGGATGATGGTGATGTTTGACCTGAGCATCCCCCTCCTCTCGATGGCGAACTAAATGAGGGATGATCATTTAGAGGGAGCTACATAATGTTGGGAGGGAGTTCTAGAACTAAATATTATACTGGGTTTTTGTAATATTTGTATTAAATATTTCACTTATTTCATATCTTGTCATGATTATACAATGATTTCATTTCTTTTAATTTAATTAATTGAAACACTTTTTATTTCAATACTGATTGGGTTGAGATATCTAGTGGGAAACATGATTTGTTTCTATTAGACAACAAAAGCATCCTTTCTCTCTCAAAAATATATGAGATTTTAGTATTCTTTGTTATACCTTGTCCTATGATTGAGGACTAAAACTTGACAACCCAATCTCTGTGTCAAGGGTTTCTTCTTTTTTGCATCATTTTAAGGGGTAAGAGGGGTATCGAGATCTTGAAAACCCTCAACCAAAGAATTAGACAAAACCATGTTAAATTTTAATAACAATCATCTATCCTAGATGTGTAGTGACCTTTAAATTATCTCCTTATCTCATAATTCTTAAAACACATCCTTTATTTTTCAAATATTAAACTATTTAGGTTACGATATTTTGTTAAAACTATATTCAAAATCACCACATTTTAGTAATTTTTATTAAAAAATGAAAACTCTAAACCTATCATTGCTCCTTGAGAGATAGCCTCGGTTCTTACCTATACTTTAAATAAAACATAAAAACATAATCAATTTGATGTTTCATGAATATCCGTTCATCAACACCCCATTACCTAGTCCTAAAGCCAAGTCTAGGCGATGTAGAATATCATAAGAGTCCCAAGAGACAATCTCTACATCCCACTAAAATGGCTAGTTCTTGGTCTAGGTATTATATCTTATATTAAAGGTCCTAGTATATTGAGTTTAAATTATAAGTTATAGTGGAAAATAACCTTTAAGTTGAAATTGGATTACCTATTTAATGATGACCATTTCATTTAACTATTACAAGTTAGTAGTTTTATGTATATACATATATATCATGGTTCAGTTAGATGAATCTTCCATTCAAAAGTTTTAAAGTCTTTCAATTTATAAGTTGAAATTGGATATTAATTTAACCACAACCATCTACTTTTGATTGTTTAATTATATGAGTCACCATTACCAATATATAGTGGTCCATACACCTTATAAATTACAATTCACACCCATTTAATTTCAACCACTAACGTTTCAACTCATTCAACTAATGGTCTACATACCAAACATGTGATAATTGAACAAATAAGGTTCGAAAATCAAGTTATATAGTAAAACACCATTTAGGTTAATTTAGATACTTTGATTAACCAAGAATTTATCTAATTCATCAGGAAGAAACATTAGTAAATAATAGATATATTAGTCAAGGCACTATTACATGTTGCCAACAATTCATGAGATAAGTAAACAAGGCATGGTATAGGAATGGCATATGAATCCCCAGGTGCCTATAATTATTCAAAAAAAAAATACATCCTTTATATATAAGTCCTAGGGTAAATATACCAACCCGTCTTATTATAACATAAACATTCATTACATTACACAAAACTGAGGATCTTTAAGGTTTAGTGTCTTGGAAACCAGGAACATAATACATGAAAACAACATAAAGAATTCTTCTTAAACACTTGAAATGATTCTCCTTAAGTTCATCCTAGGTTCATTACTGCATATCATAACCTGGGGACATACATCAAAGAAAGGGTGAGAAGAAGGCCCAGTAAGGAAAACAAGAGAAACATTTTACATGTGAACTTGAGATACTTCAATAAGGTCATGAAAAGAACTTTATGGCATGAGACAGAAAAAATGGGATATATCATAATAAAAATAACATTTTTAATAACATGAAGATGTGGCTACATCATTTAACATAGACAGTCATGAACATATGACCAAGGTCCATCCCCAAGGTGTCATTTGAAAATTACCAAGGTTATTCACCAAGGTATCGTGAAAATTGTAATCTCTAGTGGTTACATCATTACCCAATGCATTGGAGCGCTATCAGGGTGCACCCTTAAATTTTACTTCATTATCATGTGATCCACATATATCATCATCAAACATTTCATTAATAAACCATATAGCATAAAATAAATGGGTTTCATTTCATAATTATAACGTTTTAAAAACTTCTTTAAAGATATGATCTTTATGTCATTTTAAACCCACGGAAGGGGAGAGAGGGTTTCATGTATGTAAATACCAGAATTTAAAATAGAACATTTTGGTATATATGTGAATTCCCCTGTAGAAAGAAGATCTTTGAGTATTCATTTTATAACATAAAAATAATTTTGAGAAAATAGAGAGACATTTTGAGATGAAAATTCAGCAGCATAACGACTATGTTTTGGGGTTTTAGAAAACATTGAAAAGAGAGGGGACATGGGTCAAACATTCATAAATGACCCATAAAACAGTATAGGGACATAATAATAAGGATATATGAACATGGTAATGAAATTTTCAGAACATACCATTTGAAAGGAAAAACATGGAAGGAAGAAAAAAATTAGATTTCTCTTATGAAAATTCGGCAGCCTAACGACGTCACTTAAAATTCAACAAAAATGAATTGAAAAGATCAAATAGGGTCCCTCATCATATGAAAATAAGAGTTATGTATGATTGATATAGAGATAATACCCCAACATAATTAAAAAGTAACTTGAAAGACTTGACATGAAATTAGAACTTTGAAAAGAATGAGAAGGGTGAAAGAATCCCCTTAAAATTTCGGAAGCCTAACGGTGCCACTTAAACATTTTTAAAACGAATTGATGAGAGAAATATGGGGTATCTCATCATATGAACATGAAAATGGAATTAATAAGAATATATAAGAACATCCTCCACCATAAGAACATGGATTATAAAATAAATGACATAAAAGAGATTACTTGAAAAGAAGAGAGAGGTCGGATCCCTTACCTTAAAACGTAACTCTTAACACTCAAAGGATTGGACCTTGAGGGATTGGGGGAACCTTGGGAGGAATCCTTGGGGGGTAATGAGACAATAACTTAGTTGAGGATGGTTTTTGAGTCCCAAGGATGAGAGGAGGGCTTGGTATTTATAGGGAAAGTGAGGGGACAAGGCCTTAATGGCCAAGGGACACCTCACAAGTGCTTTACACAAAACCATGTGCTCTCTCATGATATTTCCCATGAAGTTAGGCCACATGGGGCCCCTAAAACAATGACTCATCATCTAAGGTCGGACAACCCTTAAAATATCCCATGACATCACCATGACACATCTATGATGTCATTAAACATACTGAAACCCTAAAACTGCTTTTTTTACTATTCACTGAAAATTCATCTTTCTCAGAAAAATCCCAAAATTTCACCTCAACCAAATATCGCCGCTCTTATTAAAAATATTAACTCCATTTTATAAAAATAATTTTCTAAATATTTTTAATTTAATTTTTAAATAAAACACTATTCACTAAAAATTCATTTTTTTAGAAAAAACCCCAAAAATTACCATAACATAATATCGGTGCTCTAATTTCAAAAATAAAGTCCATTTTATAAAATTATTTTTCTAAATATTTTAATATAATTTTTAATTAAAAAAACACTATTCACCCCAAAAAATTAATACTTGACTAATAATTTATGAAACCGTTGTTTACCCATTTTAATGAATCACATTACTTAATCTAGGTGTCTAAGTTATATCAAAACTTTCTTTGAGTGAAATTACTAATCCATTTGGTCACATTACTAATCCTAAGCGTAAAATCACTATTCATAATTTACTATTCATCAAAAATTATGTTGATTTTATTAGACTCCAAATTCCTTTCTGAACACTTTTGCAGAAGACCATTTTTTGAAAATCATTACACATCATTAATTATTTAGGGTTTACATAAACATTTTAAAATATACCTTTTTCAAAATTCATCAATAAAATATATCCTAAAATTATCCGAACAATTGAAATTTCACAAACACCACTAAAGGAAGAAATCTAAATTTATTCATCCCAAAGGATCACACAAAGAAGCAAGGGTCCTGTCACATAGCCCCTTATATCACCGGCATATGACCTAAGTGTAAGGTGTGCTATGGTGAGAGAATCTGAGGAAGGCTCAGATAACATTTCCCTAGTAGAAATCTCTACTAACTTGATCTTCTCCCGTACGCATTTCCGTTCATGCTTGACACACTCGTGTTCAGCTTGGGCTTGGTCCAAAGCGAAGCCCAAAGATGTCACCTCCTTCCCAAGCTCGGACAAGTGGGCTTCAAAAGGTTCGAGTCTACTGGATGAAGACATCGAATCCTCTTTCTGCATTAACTAACAACATATCTATTAAATCATTAAGAGTAAGTTAATATACTACTCAAAAAGATTGGGTCGTTACATTCTTCCCCCCTTAAGAATTTCATCCCCGAAATTCATAATTGAGGCCTAGTCGAAAAGGTGAGGGTACTTTTTCTTCATCATTTCCTCAGGATCCCAAGTCACTTCTTCCTATTTATGATTCCTCCACAACACATTCACATGGTGGGTAGTCTTGTTTCGTAGAACCTTGTCTCTATGGTCTATGATCTCCACTGGCCGCTCCTCATAAGGGAGGTCATGTTCCAGTTGTACCACCACTGGGATCAGTACATGCAAAGGGTCGGGTATGTACTTCCTCAAGAGAGATACATGGAAGACATTGTGAACTTGAGCTAGGTTCGGTGGAAGTGCTAGATGATAGGCCACTGCTCCTATGCGATCAAGGATTTCATAGGGGCCAATGTACCTAGAGCTGAGCTTCCCTTTCTTCCCAAACCGCATGACTCTCTTCCATGGAGAAATTCGAAGGAAGACATTTTTGCCAACACCAAACTCCAAGTCCCTTCAACGATTGTCAGCATAGCTCTTCTGCCGACTCTGAGCAGCCTTTATGTGTTGTTGGATGGCATGGACCTATTCTATCATATCTTGCACAAGATCAGGCCCAAGAATCTTTCTCTCACCAGTTTCACTCCAACAAGTAGGAGTTCTACATCGCTTTCCATACAGAGCTTCATAGGGTGCCATCTGAATACTCAAATGGAAGCTGTTGTTATAGGAGAACTCCACTAATGGGTGGGGTTGATCCCATCCACCTTTAAATTCCATTGAGCATAATCTCAGCATTTCTTCGAGTGTCTGAATAGTCCTTTCAGATTGGCCATCAGTTTGAGGATGATAGGCCATACTAAAATTCAATTCAGTATTCAGAGCATGATGAAGACTTCTCCAGAATTTTGATGTGAATCTTGGATCACGATCAGACACGATGGATAGTGGTACCCCATGAAACCTTACCACTTCCTTTATGTATATCTTGGCAAGTTGATCCAGAGAGAAATCTTCCAGAATAGGGATAAAATGGGCGGTCTTGGGGAGACGGTCCATAATAACCCATATCACATTGTTTCCTTTGGACGTTTTCGGGAGACCAGTTACAAAGTCCATAGTGATATTATCCCACTTCCATACTAGTATGGGTAGCGGTGGTAATACCCCCTTTGGAAGTTGTCGTTCTACCTTTAATTGCTAACACACCAAGCACCTTGTAGTGTAATAAGCAATCTCTCTCTTCATGTAATCCCACCAATAATGATCACGAAGGTCTCTATACATTTTTGTGCTTCCCGGATGTATAGAGAAAGTAGTGATATGAGATTCATCCATCAGTTCTTTCTTTATCTCCGAAATAGAAGGAACACATAGTCTTGTACGAAATTTCAATACACCTTCTTGATCAATATTTAAATAAGGGAACTTCCCATATTTTACAGCCTCTAACTTCTCCTGTAGCAAAGGATCTTATTTTTGAGCCTTCTTGATCTTCTCTAGTAATGAAGGTTGTGAAATCATTTGAGATAGAGTTGATGATGTCCCTTTCCTTATAATTCCCATGTCCATTTTTACTAGATCTTTAATCGAGGGATCTCCTAGGATACTCATTGTTTCCAAAACAACAGGGTCTTTCCTTCTTAACGCATCCGCGATTTTGTTTGCTCTTCCAGGGTGATAATGAGTTGAACAATCATAGTCTTTAATAAGCTCCAACCTTCTCCTTTGTTTCATGTTCAATTCTTTTTGTGTGAAAATATACTTTAGACTTTGGTGGTCAGTGTATATATCACATTTTTCCCCATAAAGATAGTGCCTCCATATCTTTAGAGAAAAAACAACTGCCGCTATCTCTAGATCATGCATAGGATAATTCTGCTCATGAATCTTCAACTGTCGAGATGCATAAGAAATTACCTTGTCATTTTTCATGAGGATGCACCCAATCCCTTTCAGAGATGCATCGCTAAAAATAACGAATCCTTTTCTGATAGAGGGTAGTGTTAACACAGGTTCAGTGACCAATCTCTTCTTCAGCTCTTGGAAACTTTACTCGCACTCCTTTGTCCAGATGAACTTAACCCCTTTTCGAGTCAACTTGGTTAGTGGATTAGAAATCCGTGATAAGTTTTTCACAAACCTCCTATAATATCCCGCTAAACCAAGGAAACTACACATCTCAGTTACTGTTGTGGTTTGAGGCCACTCCTCCACAACCATTGTCTTTGCAAGTTCTACCGAGATTCCTTCATTGGTTACGATGTGCCCCAAGAAATCCACTTGTTGTAACCAAAACTCACACTTGCTGAACTTTCCAAAGATCCTCTCCTTCCTCCGAGTTTTCAAAATAACCCTTAGATGATCTTCATGCTCCTCACGACTTTTTGAATATATCAAAATATCATCAATAAAAACTACCAAAAAGTTATCAAGGTAGTCCTTAAAGACTCTATTCATTAAATCCATGAAAATAGCAGGTGCATTAGTCAAGCCGAAGGGCATAACAGTAAACTCATAATGCCCATATCTTGATCGGAAGGCAGTCTTTGGAATATCTTCCTTCTTCACCCTCAGTTGATGATAACCAGATCAAAGGTCAATCTTAGAGAAGAATTGAGCCCCATGAAGTTGGTCAAATAAATCATCAATTCCTGGTAGAGGGTATCTGTTCTTCACTGTGATCCCGTTCAGTTCTCTATAATCAATGCATAGCCGCATTGATCCATCCTTCTTCTTCACAAAGAGAACTGGTGCTCTCCATGGAGACACACGCGGTCCAATAAACCCCTTCTCCAAGAAGTCTTGGAGTTGTTTATTTAAATCTTCTAGATCCACATTTTCCATTCTATACGGGGTCTTTGATATCGGTTGTGATCCAGGTACGAGTTCAATGAAGAACTCTACCTCTCTTTCTGGGGGAGGTCCAGGTAACTCCTCAGGAAATACATCCATGTATTCATAAACAATCAGAACATCTTTTATTTGTATTCTCCCTTTTCCTTCTTCATCATCACTGATTAACTCCATAAATAAATCTATAGTAGGTGCTTCTAGATAGGGATCATTTTGGGATATCTCTCCTTGGAAGATAACTGTAGGTCGTTCATTCAAGACTACTAAGATTTCCTTACTTCTGCATTTGATCTTAGAATTATACTTTGAGAGCCAGTCCATCCCTAGTATAATGTTGAATTCCATCATGGGAATGACTACTAGATTTGTGATAAGATTGTTCTCACCAAAGTAAACACTAGAGTCTCTAAATACTGTTGATGCAAGGATAATCCCACTTGGAGTCTTGACTGACAACTCTACCTCTAGTAGTTCGAGGATTGATTCTATATTCCTTGCAATCTTGGAAAAAATAAAGGAATGCATAGAACCAGAATCAAATAAAGTACTTGCTAGTTTTGAGAGGACAACAAGAGTACCTTCTAGCATATCGTTCAGAACTTCAACTTCAGTTGTTGTGATAGAGAAAGAATGACCTTGCTCCCTTGGCCTCTGCTGAGGTTTATGGTGATTCCCCTCCACCGCCCTCAGATTTGGACATTGATTAGAAAAGTTCCCAAGATGTCCACACTTGAAGCATGTGACCTCGGGTAGGGCCAGAACCATCTTTCCTCTGTCGTTAGTGTTGGGAAGTTGAGGTTTCACATCACTATGACAATTCCGAGAAATACGGCCTTCTCTTCCACACCTATAGCACTTACCACATCCGATCAAGCAGTTCCCCTAATTCTTCTTCCCACATTTATTGCTTGTGGCATATTGCATATGCTTTCCACCTCTTCCCTGATCAAAAGACTTCCCTATACTGGGCTCCAATGATCTCTTCTTTTCATTTTATTTATGAGACCACTGTGTCTCACCAAACTCTAGCTCGACTTTCATAGCACTTCGAACTATTTCTTCATAGCTATCATAGTCCCTGTTGGCTAGATTCTTCCGCAGATGAGGTCGTAGTCCACCAAAGAATCTATAAACCTTCCTATTAGGGTCCACGACAAATCTTGAGGTATAACATGAAAGCCTTGAGAAGTTCATCTCATAGGTTCCAACTGATTCATTCTCCTTCTGCTTCAGCTCGAGAAATTCTTTCTCTATTATCGTTCTCATCGAACGAGGGAAATACTTATTAAAGAATATTCCCTAGAACTCTTCCCACTCCATAGCTTCCTTCTCTCCTTGTGGCTTCATGTTTTTGATCAGTGACCACCACTGATCAGCTTCTCCCTCTAGGTGGTAAACAACAAGGGTGACTTTTTCTTGTTCCGAACAATGAAGTACAGAAAAGATCTTTTCAATGGAGATTATCCATTGTTCTGCATCCAAAGGGTTAGTATATCCACTAAATGTTGGTGGTCATTGACGCATAAAGGACTCAACAGAATTTTGTTCCCTTCATGGTGAGATCAGACTCTCAGCTTGATTCAAGTTGTTACTCATAACATGAGTCTGTTGGTTCATCATTCGCAAGAATGTTTCCATTTCGGCTTCCATCGGAGGGCCGTTAGCACATGGTGCATTGCGATCACCATATGCACGGTTCCTCCTATTGCCCGCCATTTTCTAAAAGAGTAAAAATTTAATGAGAAACTTATTTCATTTATGATTCTTTTAACTAAGACTTCATTATTAGACAAATACACTTCTCTATAATTCCTTCATAATGATTCCTAAAAAGCTTGGGATTAACTAAACATATCCACCGGGAGTGTCGTAACCAAGAGTGCAGCAAGGCCCATTATCGTGCACCAGTTCCCATTCGAGTCTAGCTCAAAGCGGTGTTTTCGGGTTTTACCCCTATGTACATCTGTGCTAGAGCCGCCTCTACCTGCTCGTATCCAGACAGGGATGTATTTGTTTTATAAACCACTTACTCAATACTTTCCAAAATACCAGGAAGTTTTCCTATATTTAAAATTTTCTATAGGGTTCTTCCTAAAGTTTTTATATCCTAATTTACACAAATAACTAAACCATACTCTGATACCAACTATAGAATCCCGTCTTTTAATAACATAAACTTTCATTACATTACACTAAACTGAGGATCTTTAAGGTTTAGTTTCTTGGAAACCAGGAACATAATACATGAAAACAACATAAAGCATTATTCTTAAACACTTTAAAAGCTTATACTTAAGTTCATCCTAGGTTAATTACTTCATCTCATAACCTGGGGACATACATCAAATAAAGGGTGAGTATAAGGCCCAGTAAGGAAAACAAGATAAACATTTTACATGTGAACTTGGGATACTTCAATAAAGTCATGAATAGAACTTTATGGCATGAGACAGAAATCATGAGATATATCATTATAAAAATAAAATTTTTCACAACTTGAAGATGTGGCTACATCATTTAACATATAAAATCATGAAAATATCACCAAGGTCCATCCCCAAGATGTCATTTGAAAATTACCAAGGTTATTCACCAAGGTATCGTGAAAATTGTATTCTCTAGTGGTTACATCATTACCCAATGCATTGGAGCGCTATCAGGGAGAACCCTTAAATTTGTCTTCATTATCATGTTAGGCACATATATCATCATCAAACATTTCATAAATAACCCATATAGCATAAAATAAATGGGTTTCATTTCATAATCATATCGTTTTAAAAACTGCTTTAAAGACATGATCTTTGCGTCATTTTAAACCCACGGAAGGGGAGAGAGGGTTTCATGTATGTAAATCCCAGAATATAAAATAGAAAATTTTGGTATATATGTGAATGCCCCTGTAGAAAGAAGATCTTTTAGTAATAACTTTATAACAAAAAAATAATTTTGAGAAAAGAGAGAGACATTTTGAGATGAAAATTCTGCAGCATAACGACTATGTTTTGGGGTTTTAGAAAACATTGAAAAGAGAGGGGACATGGGTCCAACATTCATAAATGACCCATAAAACAGTATAGGGACAGAATAATAAGGATATATGAACATGGTAATGAAATTTGAAGGACATACCCTTTGAAATTAAATACATGAAAGGAAGACAAAAACTAGATTTCTCTTATGAAAATTCGGCAGCCTAACAGCGTCACTTAAACTTCAACAAAAATGAATTGAAAAGATCAAATAGGGTCCCTAATAATATGAACATAAGAGTTCAGTATGATAGATATAGAGATCATACCACAACATAATTAAAAAGGAACTTGAAAGACTTGACATGAAATTAGAACTTTGAAAAGAATGAGAAGGGTGAAAGAATCCCTTTTAAATTCCGGCAGCCTAACGACGCCACTTAAACATTCTTAAAATGAATTGATGAGAGAAAGATGGGGTCTCTCATTATATGAACATGAAAATGGATTTAATATGAATATATAAGAACATCATCCAACATAATAACATGGAGTATAAAAGAAATGACATAAAAGATATTACTTGAAAAGAAGAGAGAGGTCAGATCCCTTACCTTAAAACGTAACTCTTAACACTAAAAGGTTTGGACCTTGAGGGCTTGGGGGCACCTTGGGATGACTCTTTTGGAGGTAAGGAGACCTTAACTTCGTTGAGTATTGTTTTTGAGTCCCAAGGATGAGAGGAGGGATTGGTATTTATAGGGAAAGTGAGGGGACAAGGCATTAATGGCCAAGGGACACCTCACAAGTGCTTTACTCAAAACCATGTGCTCTCTGATGATATTTCCCATGAAGTTAGGCCACATGGGGACCCCAAAACAATACTTCATCACCTAAGGTCGTATAACCCTTAAATTATCTCATGATATCACCATGACAGAGCTATGATGTCATTAAACATAATGAAACCCTAAAACTGCTTTTTTACTATTCACTGATAATTCATCTTTCTCAGAAAAATCCCAAAATTTCATCTTAACCAAATATAGACGCTCTGATTAAAAATATGAACTCCATTTTATAAAAATAATTTTTAAATAATTTTAATTTAATTTTTAAATAAAACACTATTCACCGAAAATTCAATTTTTTAGAAAAAACCCCAAATATTACCATAACATAATATCGGTGCTCTGAGTTCAAAAATAAAGCCCATTTTATAAAAATATTTTTCTAAATGTTTTTAATTTAATTTTTAATTAAAAAACACTATTCACCCCAAAAAATTAATACTTGACTAATAATTTATGAAACCATTGTTTACCCATTTTTTTGAATCAAGTTAGTTAATCTAGGTGTCTAAATTATATTAAAACTTTCTTTGAGTGAAATTACTAATCCATTTGCTCACATTACTAATCCTAATCGTAAAATCACTATTCATAATTTACTATTCATCAAAAATTTAGTTGATTTTATTAGACTCCAAATTCATTACTGAACACTTTTGCAGAAGACCATTTTTTGAAAATCATTCCACATCATTAATTATTTAGGGTTTACATAAATATTTTAAAATATCCCTTTTTAAAAATTCATCAATAAAATATATCCTAAAATTAACCAAACAATTGAAATTTCACAAACATCACTAAAGGAAGAAATCTCAATTTATTCATCCCAAAGGATCACACAAGGAAGCTAGGGTCTCGTCACATATCCCCTTATAACACCGGCATATGACCTAAGTGTAAGGTGTGCTATGGTGAGAGAATCTGAGGGAGGCTCAGATAACATTACCCTAGTAGTAATCTCTACTAACATGAACTTCTCTCGTAGGTGTTTCCGTTCAAGCTTGACACATTGGATTTCGGCTTGGGCTTGGTCCAAAGTGAAGCCCAAAGATGCCACCTACTTCCCAAGCTCTGATAAGTGGGCTTCATAAGGTTCGAGTCTACTGGATGAATCCATCGACTCCTCTTTCTGCATTAACCAACAACATCTCTATTAAATCATTAAGATTAAGTTAATATACTACTCAAAAATATTGGTTCGTTAAAGTAAAATCCATAATAATAAAAAATTCCATAAATCATGTGCATCACCTATTGGTGAAATCCATAAAAATGTAATAAGTAAAACCCCGAATAGAAATTTCCATCCCATTAAAAATTTATTTTTCCTTGTATGTGGGTTAGATACTCCCTGTAATAAGACCATTACCAAATTCCAACACATTCACAGTCTCATGTCTACAAACCCCAAATAGCATGACAAAAAGGAAAAGAACCCTTGACACCAATTGTAATTCCCTGGACCAAGATTATCCAAAAGTAACCGAAACCGGTTGGCCACATGGCCTCAAGCGCACATCCCCATATTCTATAGGTTACTAACTAGTAGTGAGGTTCTATGATGGTATGGTTGGGAGACTATACTCTCTCTATCAGAGTAGAGCTTAATGGTAAAATATTGATATAAGTTTGTAGAATCAATGTAATAAAGTAAATAGTGGAATTAAATCATACAGACAAAAGTCAAATGATATAAAAAATATCCAATGTTAAGCCTAGTAATATATAAGAAATGATGTAATGCACGTATTCTATACGAAAATTGTAATACAAGGGGAATAGAACAACATGAATATAAAACATGCTATACAAAAATAAATAAAAAGGGATATCTATAATGGAATCATGAGAATCATCTCAATCATATTCCCCTATACTACATCCTATCATAGAAAATTAGGAATCCATAATTGGATGCTTCTCATTATCCCTACCTTCATCCATGAAGTTTAACAAGGTACCAATTAGCAGCTTGAACATGGTGTGAGATAAAATCAGTAATCTACCACCAATGATATCTAGTGCTATCTAGTTAGTGAGTATAATATAAAAAATGTGTAGGCATAATGAATAAGGATAATATATAAATAAACCATGTCACTCTATGTTTCTCATAGGATATGAAGCCGATGCTACCTTCTTCAGCCTAATATGGAATTTCTTTGAACAAGTGTCATGATACTACTATATAAATAATTGAGTACGCATAAAAAATCCTTGGACTGATGGACTATAGTCAATTAATCCATGTAATGTAAATAGATAAGGTAACTATATAGTTCCATGGAATGTAAAACTTTAGTATTAAAGTATAAGTATAGAAGACAATACCCATGGTATATCACCCTAAGGTGTTCCACCCAATCCCTAGAGACACATTCTAGGTAGATTCGGTACTAGGTGTAACAGAGGTGATATCATGTCAATTTACGTGGTTCCTTGATCCCCATGACCACACTTAATTCCAGGATTTGGATCGCACTGCGTAATATCTTATTTAAGGAGAATAAAATTATGTATAATAATGAAACACATAAAGATGAAGCATAATATAAAATATCCTTTTCAAGTATAAGTCTCATCATGTCCAATATTATATTCCAAGGAGAGGTGTGTGAGTGGAGTGAAGTGTCCCAAAACCTCCAAATCAACAACAAGGAACACCGAGTCTAGTAATAATAACATTCTATTCATAATCATAATGATAGGTATGGTCACACTTTATAATTACATGAGGGTTGGGTGACATGGTAATACCATTCACCATCCATTTTTCACATGTATCCATATCAATACAATGTATAAGTCTAACACACCTTATTAGGTCATTTAATTATATCTCCAAGCATATTTTCAAGATTGGTATCACACTCTTTCATCTAATTAAATTCAAATGTCTCATTTATAATGGATAAATCAACCCACATCAAAAGGTAGTTTAATTATGTGTAAGGAATAGTGTTTATTAACATTTTAAACAACACATCCTAAGGGATTGGCCATATTAGGGATGAAACCCTATGATGGTTATTTTATGTCTCAAGGATAAACTAACATTAGGAATTTTCTGTTTGTTTAATTAATTCCATATTTAAAGGGAGATTCATGGAAGGCATGGTGTGTGGCACAATGACACATAATATGAACATAAAATATTTTAGGTAAATAACTATACAATGAACCTTATATGGGTAGTATAAACCTCATATAATATTCTCTTCTAATCTGAGCTAGAACAAGATAAATCTGAGAAATAGACAAATTCCCAGAAAATATGGAATATTATGTTGCATGGATTTAGAACTCCACATGTAAAATATAAATGAAGAATGGAAGTAAGAGGATTGATGAGAATATTTATGGCTATCCAATGTGATTAATGATTAGTGATTTTGACATCATATGTCGAGGAGGCTCAAAGCCTATCTTGGGAGGAAAAGGGAGTTCTCAAGTGGAGGGGGATCTATTGTTCGTGGAATGGGATGAAGAAGAAAGACGGGGATAAGTTAATGGGAATGAGGGGGGAAATGTAAATTCACCCTTTTTAATGGTCCACATGGTTTGGATGTATGGTTGGACAAACCATGCACCAACACTATCTAGGTTGTCACCCACCTTCAATTGATAGTCACACAGTTTGAAAAACCACACACAACCCATGAAGCTCCATCTAAATTATGTTGTATCAACCCTTCATGGTTATGAAGATTCCTTGCATAGATTGGAATACCATGTGTCACTCCTATCAAGATTCATGGTTTGAGGTACATGGTTACCCCTAACCATGTGATAACCATGCACCTCACCTTTTTCCTCAAAAAAACTATATCTTTGGGATCCAAATAATCCCCACATTTTCCAAAACCATTCATTAAATTGTTGGTAAATTTCACAAGGATAAAATAATATATTTGAACTAAAAAGTAAAGGATATATACCTTTTTGAAAAGTTGTTACATTACATGAATCCCATTGGTTATAAATGAGTATTCAAGAAGAAACTGGATATAGATGGTCACGTTGATATTTATAAGGCATGAATGTTTACAAAAAGATTAAAATAGAGTTAAATCATATACTATAAAGAATAATTTTCAACTTTTTTAATTCTGAAATCCAATTTATGTCTACATTTCATTATGAAATTCCATGGCTATGAGTTTTGGAAAATGGAAATCAAAATAGCCTTTCTTAACATTAACCATTATGAAGATTTCTATATGATGAAACCCAATGGGATTGTTACTAAAAAGGATGAAAACAAGGTATGGAAGTTATAAATATCCATTTATAGATTAATGAAATCATCCAGGTCATGGAACATTCAGTTTGATGAATATATAATTAAATTTTTCTTAAAAAAAACAACTGTGAGCTTTGTTTCTATAAGCGGTTTAATGGTAGTGTGGTCATTTTATTAATATTCTATGTTAATGACATATTAATAATTGGAAATGAAAGACAAGTTTTATAATATATTCAATAAGCATTGAATACATAATCCTCTATAAAGGACTTAGGTGAGGAACCATGTATTTTTGGGATCAAGATCCATTATGACAGATCCAAGATGATTCTCGGCCTAAGTCAATGTACCTATACTGGAAAGTTACCGAAGAGATGAAATATGGAACAATACAAGAGGGTAATGTTTCTAATGTCATATGGTAGTCATCTATCTATGAAAATGTTTCCTTGGAATCATGTGGGAAGAAATAGGATGGACAAGATTCCATAAATGTCTACGAATGGATTAGACATGTATATTATGCTATGTACTAGGCTAAATATCACCAATGCATCAAGCGTTGTAGAAATATATAATGGTGAACCCAGTGACTGTCATTGGATGGAATTCAAGAACATCGTTAAGTACTAGAGGTATACTAAGGATATGTTCCTGGCCCATAAGGAAGATGAGGAATTAGTCATATAAGGATATAATCATTCTAGTTTCCAAATAGATAAAGGAAATCTAGGATACATATTCACTCTAAATATAGGTGATGTGAGATGGAAGAGCTCAAAATAGGTTGTTTTTGTAGATTATATAGCAGATTTTGAGTATATTGTTGAATTTGAGGCAGCTAAATAAGTCGTTTGGATACACAACTTCATCCAAATGATTGACGTGGATCCTAGTAGTAAAGGTCATATTACACTATATTATGATAATACTATATAAGTGACCCTTTGAAAGGATAAATGGTCACATTAGTAGTCAAGAACATACTCTATAAGTATCATCTCTTGAAGGGTTTTTCTTAAAGAGGTGATGTTATAGTGATCAGAATATTTTCAGAAGTCAACATGAATGACCCCTTGACTAAAACCTTTACATAAAATAAACAAGATCACCATGATAGGTCAAGAAGAATGAAATTCATATTTCATTGGATTTAGTCTAAGTGGGAGTTTGTTAGAGTTGGTGTTCTAGAACAAATCGTTTTTATTTTGATTACATGTATATTAAAAGATATGAAAATTAATAAAACACATTTTTACATATTATGAATTGTTATATGTCTTTAATGTAATACTATCCAAGGGTATCTGTTGCATTGACACGGTCATATTGATTCCCCACTATGATGAGAACCTTGAAGTTCTATGATGATATTCTTGAATATAGTTTTATGGTCAGATAACATACTATGATAGGGAAAATATTATGTGCAATGTCAGGTGTGAGTACTCGTAAGTGGATGAGACTTCTTATCATGAATTTGGAACTTTGTAATATCTATTATGGAAGATTATGAGAATATACCCACCAGTAAGAATCCATATGTTTTTCTGTGATTGGATATTCCCATCCACAAACTTTTTAATGGTCCATAATGTTTAATATTATCATTAATTAATTTAATGACTTACAAACCTTTATTTTATGATTGAAACCATGATTCCATATGTTCACAAGAAATAGGGTATGTTGGTTATATCATGATTAACATGTTCTTAAAGGATACGTTTAGGAGGTATATTTCCCATCCATCTTTATACAAGTTGATATCTCAACCCTTTTGTTAGAAGATAACATTGACCTTAAATTCAATGTCCATTGTGTAATGATGTATTTATTTTAGGTAGTCAAAGAAATACATATCAATAATACAGGTTTGTGACACACATTTGAAACCCTCTTGATGAGAAATTATAATAAGTGGATTATATCACACAACAACCATTTATATGTGGTTGTCGATGTTGTGAAATTATGTTCTTTATCTTGGATTATTTATCTTATTTCTAGATAATAATCTTATAATTTAGGCAATCCTACAAAATTCCAATCAGAAAGAATCCTAGAGGGCCGTGAATTAAGTGTTTATGATGATGTTGATAAAATTATATATGAATTTAATTCATGGAATATATATTATTCTGAATACTGAGGAATTATTTTATTATTGTTTTGTTGATAAAAAATATTTATTTATGAATGGCGAATTTTATTAAATATCTATTCAGGTATTCAATAAATACTAAGGAGTTGGAGTAGACTAAGATCATGTCCAGTGATGAAAATTAGTTTACATTTCAGAAAAATAATATTTATAATTGTACTCGTTAGTGAATGCCATAAAATAATAATACTATTATTGTTATTATTATATGTCATGGGGTTTGATGATGATTATTATATTATTTAAGGATTGGTATGTAATTAAATAATATTTAAACCTAAACCTTAACATTATTAATAGATTATTATGTCTATTGTGTAGGGTTAATTGAGACTTGAGAATTGTTTCACGCAGAAAAATTATCTCTCCATTCCTATTATTCTCTTTCTACCAAGAAAGAGATGCTCTAGAAATATTCCTTCAAACATGAAGGATCTTGAGAAATTGAGATGAACAATGGAAGGTGATTGATTTTATACACTAGTACATGAAAATAAATTAATTCCATTCAGATACCATATGATCATATGTTGATCACTTCTAGAGGGATTCTAAACTTGGATCCTTTAATCACAATGAAGGTAATCCGAAAATGGTTCTAGATGATCAACAACATCAATTAAAAAATAACCTAAGACAGAGTATCATTTCATTAATTATAATATAAATTAATTCTAAATTTAACATTCAAAGATCCAATCTGGTTTATCGGTTCTCTTATGTCAATATTCAATGGTAAATTTTCATTATTCATGGTGTTTACATCATGTTCAATTTATGAATGATCCACCAAATAAAAAAACCTTAATGGTTATTTCACTCACTAATTCACTTTTTCTTCACACATAAACATTAATAAAAACATGGATATAATCCCTTAGTAAAATAATAATTGTCACCACCCCTAGAGAAACAATATGATGAGAACTGGGACCTACCCCTAGCTATTTGAGAACTCTTGCATCTTAGAAACTAGGAAACATAGACCTCATCTATGCTCTATAGGAAATCCTTCCAACTCCCCTCTTGTGATGATTTTATTCCAGGAAACATCCTCTAAAACAAATTAACTCTCTGCAAAACCTCGAGATATATTGATAACATAAATGGGGTGACCTAGAACTAGATATATAGATGCAGATCCTACTTGAAATGTGTTACCCTAGAACCCTAATAGGGAAATAGGTCTGAATAATATTGGAGAAGGGTTTTAAAATGGATCCCAAAACATCTGCACATTGGAACTCCCCCATGATACGGTAAAAACTCCTAGATACAAGACACAATCACAGTGGAAGAAATAAACACTATGATGAACTAGTATCAAAACTTCTTCCTTGATACTACTGACTCCTAATGATATATGAGGAACAAGAATCAGTACAAACTCACTACTCCATGCAACATTATCACCGCCAATGAAACATGGAGATCATTATAGCCATGGATATCACTAATGGCTTTCTATACCTTCTCCAGCCAATCCTCTATTACTGAATCTGAAACAAACCCCTATTACTTCTTAATAATCTAGCGCTGAAACTCTCAGAGTTGCCTCCACCAATTATTGTCGTCACCAACCTCTACTCTATGGTAATCCATTGGGAAGTCCTTATATACATCATAATCACAAACATTATATGGAAATCAACCAGGAGCCATACCTATAAAAGAAAAAATGGTTAGGGACTCATAAAACATGAAATATATAATATTCTGACTATTCATTTATTCATGTTTAAAAATAATCCCAATGTATACTCTTTTAAAACACTTGAACAAGAAGAATAAGGCATGATCATTTCATTGTTCACTACTTCACAACTAGTATAATTTTTCTTCATAGGCTCAGTAAATTAAAAGGTACATTAATTAGATCATAGGGGACCATAAATACCTAGGTATCAACTCATATCCCTTATTTACATCACTTACTAAACCTAGCTGACATTGTTTCCCTACCAACCCTTGTAGTGCTCACATTTTCCTAACTTTAAACTTCATTATCTCCCTCAACCCAAACTTTTAATATAGTTCAATAACGAACCCCATCCCAAAGGTACCCCTCCTAGGTCAGAAATGAGATAAGGGAGACAACGATGTCTAAATCTCACCTCCAGTAGGCTAAAGTTTAGTGACAAGCATCGAGGGTATATCCTACACACAGATGAGAGGAATTAACCTCTAAGATAAGATAAATGAGAGATAATACAACAACACCCTACAAATTATACTCAAGATAATATTAAAAAAGAAAATCCAAGTACATTCATGTATTTTAATACAATTGAAAAATATTAAACAAAACTAAAAGTACCAAAAGATTAACCTGATAGTGACCTCAAAATTGAACAACTCCTGAATAACTCCCAGATCTAGTAGTATTCAGCATGATCTCCAAAAATATCCTATGATCCAAAAAAATATTTTATATAAACATAGGGTGAGTATAACATGTATAATTAGAAGGATACTCCTTAGATCCTCTAATGAAAAATACCAAGAAAGCATGCTAAATCTCAGTGAACAAAAAGTGAAGCTAAGTCATCACCTAAATAGGTATAATAACTTCACAACCTTACCATGGATACCTATCACCAATTATTTCATACAAGATCTCATATAATATAATAAAAAAGTGGGTACCCCACTACCACTTCCCCACTAGATTTCCACTCTTTCCAACATCGCATGTCCTAAGAAATCTATTTCCAAAATTAAGGCAGTTTGAAAACACCTAGGATAAAGTATTATGCTAGCTCAAAGATTCCAGGTCAAAAGTATCATATCATGAATTCTATGCATCACAATATTTCATCATCCCATCCACATCTCTAAATAGTAAAAAAGTAGTGTATAGGATCCACCACATCCCATACGTCATGAATTATAACTCAATCCACTACAAACCATACACAATATTCCTATAATAACCAATATGATACTATATTTAGAGATATATTTGCGTGAAATAACCACAATCCATTATATTTATCTACACTCATATATGGGTAAAGATAACTATTGTGACTACAAATACATATTACGACCAAGAGAATGGAGTAGTGATAGTGGGAGTAGTCATCCATCAATTCCTCTCTAACATAGATATTAGAAAAAATACCCTCCAATGGCCCATTAAGTGTTAGTTTTCTACCAAAATGGGTTGGGTGGAGTATGAAATAAAAAAATATATACATGATATAATATATCTCACACCCACACTATGATAATTAACTGAGTCTTAGGATCATATATAACTATCATCTCTCAGATACCCAACTATCACCACTATGAACTAGATATCTTATAAGCACAAAATCATTTAAGGATATTTAATTTATTAATTATTTATTTTTTTAATTACAATTTACTTTAATTATTTCATTATCCATTAATTAACATTGTTTTATTTCACATTTCAGTAACCACAACGTGAGTTCCATTCCCTCCATGAAAAATTCAATTGATTCCCCAAGTCCTAAAGATTGTCAACATTTTCCTTCCATTAAAACAACAACCCCATGGATTAAAAAAATTATTAATAATTATAATCCCATAATTATAGGTACTCTAGGAAACATCCTAAGATACCATAAAAGAGATTCTTAACTAAGAACACCCAACTTCTTCATGTATTGGGGAATGGAATACGGGAAAACAAGTAACCCAATCATCTAACACTAAAAGTAAAAATTATCAAGAAAACATATATCTTTCAACACAATAATGGGAAATCTCAGTTTCAACTCATTATATTAATCCCAATATCATTACTGATACCATCATGCATTTCACCATGCATCTCACCACCACATGAATCATCGACTGCCACAAACATGTTCCTCCCCCCTATATCTCATCAACCAATAGCTATCCTAGGCTGTCATCATTAAAAATATTATGGATTATGTATATAGTAAACAAAAAAGATAGAAAATAGAAAAAAGAATCAACAGGGCAAGTGAGTACTAGAAACAATACCTATATACTTCACATGAAAACTTACTCACTCAACCCCAAGTATTTATATCTATAAAACAACCGATTCTTTACCATTATGGATTAACTGATTCATTTATCATAGGTTACATCCATGGTTAACAACTGGAATCTTCTTTTAAAATCTATTATTTATTTTAACATTCTTTCTAGAATAACTCCCAGTTTTATTAAAATTTGAGGAATTAAATTTCATTTAACATTCCTTTAATAATTTATAATAATAAGAACATCTAGTTTCATGTTCTTTATCTAACTCCATTAACTTGTGTAAGAATGAATTAATTAAACATTTATTAAGAATAAATTTAATTTTTATTAAATTATAAGAACACTTTATAAAATAATCCTCTTTAATTCATTATCCATCCAACATTACCAACTTTGCATTATTTATAAATCTTCATAAAATTAAACATGTTAAACCAAGAATAAATATAGATAGCACACAGTCTAGTGAAAACTAGTGAAAAACTATTATCATGGTGGAAAAACATGTGATCGCAATTAGTCACAAACCATTTCTTCCATTATTCTAGTTTAATATTTATTATGTTTAATTCCACATCCACTCAAAGGATTAAAGAATATTAAAATTAAAATTATACCTAAAAATAATAGAAGTAGTGAATCCCAAACATAGTATTTTCTCTTGTAAAAACGATAAAGTTAAGGAATAAAGAATAGGGATAGTTTTTCTATGTCTAGAAATTAAAAAGGAAGAGTTAAAAAAATTGAACCTCATTGACTCAAAGAGAGGGTATTGAGGTTGTTAAAATGAGAGGAAAATATAGGAAAAATAATGGGGTAATGGTTTTGGTATTTCAAAATATCAGCAAAGTATATTTCGAAAATGTAGTGTTGAAACCATCATTTACTTTTTCCAATGATTTTATTAAATATCGGAATTTAATTGTGGTTCACATGAGCCTCAACCCAGTTGGTGAGGAAACATCAAGCGCATCCAAGATACCCTAGTTCAAAACCAGGTGAAGACATAATTACTGGGGTACTATAGTAGTACTATAGTAGGAACTGTAGTAGAAATTTAATAGGTACTATTCAGTACTGCAGTAGCCAGAACTATTCATCTGTTTGAATTTAGGTCCACCGGTTTGGGCCTTGGTTCCTTGAAGGCCTTCGGGAAACCCAAGGAGTTCGGGTTAGTAAGGCTTGTGGTCCACCTCGAGGCCTTCGGGCCACCTGAAATTATACTTAAATGATGAGACCGACTCTACAAGGAGCAGACTCTAGATGAGGATTTAGAGTAGGGACATTCTCCATAGCAGAAGCTAAGAGTATTTGTCAGAAAGAGAGGGTATGGAATTTCCATTGGGACCAGCCTGTTAATTTATGGGAAGCCTAGTTGAACAAGTCATGCGAAGGTGGAGAGCTATGTCACGATGAGAAATCTAGGGAAGAGTAGTTCCATGTAGTTGTTTGTATATTTCCCTACGACCTAAAGGTCATATAATCTCTAATCCTATGGGCCTTGTAAGGGTTCCCTCTCATCCATTGAATGGGGGTTTATCAAAAATCAATAAAAAAGAAGGCCTTTGGGCCATTCTAGCATAACTTAACAATGGATGAAAAAATTATTATAAAAATGATTTATAAATTAATAAACGATTAAAAAGTATTTAATTACTTGATTTTAAGATTTAAGATCATTAAAAATGGTTCGGGGGGGGGGGGGGGGGTGGGTGGGTATTGGTCTAATAAGAAGAGAATAACTAGGAAAAATGATAAATATTCTACTGCTATAATGGATAGGGGGTCTTCATAAGGGTAACTATTTTTACTCTTACATGGTGCTTTGGAAAGGCTCGCGTAATGGAAACTCCAACTTTAAAATTTTTTCTTTACCCTTATGCATGATAGGTGGTATCTATAATGGTAACTTTTTTTACCCTTACATAGTTCTATGTAAGGGATCACATAAGGGTATCTTGAGATTACACATACAAACACATTGAAAATTACACCTTACTCTTACACATTGTGTGTAGTCTATATATGGGTAACTTATTTTTCCCTTACGCAGTGCAATACCAAGGTTCACATAAGGGTAGCTTGATCTTACCCTTGATTTTTTTATTAAAACATATTTAACCTTATATACATACTAGTTCCTATATAAGGGTAAATTGTTCCTAAAAAATATTAAATTTAAAAGGAAAATAATTTATTAATTAAGGTAAAAAAGGGTTTCTTAGTAACAAAAAAATTATAAGCATCTTTCCAAAATATTTTACAATAATTTTAAAACATTTACTAGGATCTGAATAAATTTTCATTACACAAGACACTTATTGTTTCAAAAAATATATTTTTAAATAAAACATCTAAAAAGACACCAAAACTAGGAAACCATTATAAAGGATTCTTGGAATCTAAAGGAAAGCTGCAAGGAAAATCTAAAATTGTACATAGATAAGGAAAGAGATCTTTGAGATCAAGTAAGAAAGTGGATAAACTCTCTATGTGCTCTATGAGAGATTCAAGTGGTCGAAAACCTTCTTCCCACATTATCATTTATAATATCACCATTTCTTTTATTATTTTACCATGGGATGAAGGAAAATGACTAAAATATACTTGATGATTCCTCTAGATGAAAAATAATAAACAAGTACCCTATAATGTTATAAATATAATTGAGAGGATCTCCATAAAATCTCAATAAATTTATATAAGAAGCACAATAAGAGGAATAAAAAAGTTAAAAATTTCTAACTCCCATTTAATAGAAAATAATATTTAAAAACTAACCTCACAGGTATGTAATTTAGATTTGAACAAGGAACAAAAAACATCATATTCCACACCTCTAAGAGTTTACTAGTTATGTTACTCTAAAGACCAATTCATGTATGTATTAACTCATGTTTATGGAATATAGAGTTTTAAATCTATATACAAGAGGTTGTTCTAGTAAAAGGAACCATAATAAAATCAATGATACATAGAGTATTCCAATTCTGAGTATAGAGATAGGAACCAACAACAATAACGCACACCTTTCCAACAAGGTTATCAACTACCTTTATAGTCTCCACCATTCCAAAGAGGTAGATACCATCCCTTTATAATCCACTAATAAGAGAAGAATTAATATCCCACCATGAAGTGATTGTTGAAATAACTTTTGGAATCTCACACCACATAGCAACCCACCCTCAACACTCATGGATTGTGTAACACCCCTTTAGCTTTCTATATGGTATTTTTTTAACATTTTTTTATTTTTATTTCTTCATTGGTTGTGTAATTCCAAAAAGGGATTGGGTGGATACCTGTAATAGTGAAGTAAGAGATTTTTAGTAATTTTAAACACAAAACCTATAACTGTTACAACTCGTTGGGGATTTACAATAAATGTAATGTGGTTATAAAACATGAAAGCATTGCCTACATGATTCATTTAAATGGGTATAAAAATCGAGTTTATAAACCATTTACATCGTAGAAACTGTGTAAATAAAATAAATCATATTTTTAATAAAAGGTGGTAGGTTTTTTTGGTGTATGTGTGACTCGACAGTTAACCGATGTGTAATTCGGTCAAAAACATTTTAAAATCCAATGTTTTGGTTTTAATTAAGAGTTTTGGCTAAAATTAACATTTTATTCTTACAAGATTCCTTTTTTTCAACCTATAGGGTCTTCTAAAATGATTTCAGAGTTCTATAATCCCTTCAGATCTTCTGTTTGGTGATTGATCTACATTTTGGTCATAATGCCTCTCTCCGGGTAAGCAGTATTCTTGTATATTCTATATCTCTCTATCTTTCCTCCTTAGAGTTTGATAGATAATTTTGGTATTGATTGATCAAAACTCTATTTTTTTGAATATTGATTATAGGTTGTGTTCTTATATCTCTGTTTCTATCATTCATAATTGGAAAATTCTATTATGGGTGTTAAGTTTTGATACTATGTATAAAGGTATGTAGTTCCATTTGAGTTTCTCCTAATAATGAAACAATGATTTTCCTAATTTGATTTAACTTATTTAAATTTACTTATGAAAACCCAATTCGAAGTGAATTGGAATTTGAAATTGAAATCGTATAGATTTTATAAAAAAACCCAAATTCTAATGGAATTGGAAATTGTGATGTAATATGAAATTAATGGAATCTGTGAATTGATGTGTGAAATTATTTCTGAGAAAACTGTCTTAAATTGAATTGATAAGATACCTATAATGAGTTTTATTTTGAAAATGCATAAATTGATGAAGAACCTATCATTTGGTTTTGAATGTGAATGGAAATTTTGAAAAGGAAAAGTGGCCAATTGAACATTAAATGGTGATTGATTTGAAATGAATTTATTTTCCCTTTTAAATTTATTTTTTAGTTGAGAACATGTGTTCCTGAGTAGTTATGGTGTTATTTTGGATAGGCACACAAGGATTTTAATTCCCTAATAAAGGATTGATGATTAAAACTCAAAAAATATCCTAGTTAGGTAGATCTCATCATCGATGGTATTTTGATGAGGCCTATTAAAAATGAGCCTAAGGGACATGTGTACACATATTTCCCTAATCACTAATATGAGATGTGTGATAATCCAAAAACAGAAACTAATATACTGCATTGTATATTACCATAGTGATTATTGTGACTATTTTTTTATAAATTACATTTATTTTCAAAACTTCTTTACTCATAACTAGTGATTTATATTGACTATTTTATACAAGGGTTTATTTAAGACATGTATGAAATATTTTCCATAATTATAAAAATTTAGCATGTTTTTTCAAAATATGAAAATGTAATGCCTTGCCTGTTTGGATTTAAATTGAAATTATAATTTTTTTTATTATTAAGAAATCTTATTATGGAAGACTTTGTGAGACTCTACTATGATTTTGAGCTCACACCCTACCTTTACTTTCATGCGTTTGTATATTTTCTCCTACCTAGTCTGAGTAAAGGGAAACCGCCTCTTGGAGGAGGTGGATGTTCTTAATACCTTTGGTATTCATGTGAGTTTTCCTTTGAGACGTTGAGTTTTCTTGTAAAACATTGAGTAATTTGATGATGTACTATTTGGGTTTTTTATATACCTGTTTAGTTTCTAGTTTTTTTGCCTTTGGATTTATTTGTATACTGATATTTATATTTATCATATGTTGTTTGTGGAAAATGTATTCCTAATTTTATATTTTATAATTCCAGGTTCTAGTAGAAAAAACATTTGGATGAGGAATGCCCTTCGGGCTTTGTCCATGATGACTTTGTTATCAGGGTACAATGGTATTTAGGATAGTTATTGAAACTAGAATCAAAGGTGTATGTTGAACATCTTTACTTTATGCTATTTTGTAGTTTATAAAATATTTTTGGGACATAGGTGGTAGTTGTGAGTGAGTGACTGACTATATTTCATCGTAATGTGCCTTAAGTCACCATGGGTGGTTTGGGAAAGTTGTCTTGAAAATTATTTCTAGTCTTCTCCCTAATTGTTTTGGGTGGGTTAAGATCTAAATCTTATTTATCTATCTGATGGGGTTAATTTCCATGTTTCTCTTGTTTGAGTTATTGATCTGGGTCATCTTTCAAAATCTTCAATGTTGTTTTTAATCGTGTGTAACATCATAACTCCAAAAAGACACATGAATATGATCTAGGAGAGAGCTACTAATGAACCACAGTGATTAAATCCTCCCATGGACCAAAATCTAGTTCAGGTTATTGTGCATGCTACCATTCTCTAGGATAAGAACCTACACCCGTTCCAACTCAAGTTCCAATTGTGGAACCCCAAAGTGATGAATCTTATAATCATGAATATGGGTTCCTTTTTCAAAATCCACTAGTGTACCTTGTCTCAAATAATAATCCATAGGTTCTGTATTGGTTGATAAATATTGAGATTCTTTTGGAGTTCTTGTAAATGCATGAGTTAATCCAGGTGAAATGTTCCACCTTGAAGATGGAAGGACCTAGAAGGAGATGGCAGGACTCATTGGTGGAGGTAAAGAATCTCGAGGTTTTATACTTGGAGGAATTTAAGGGTCACTTCAACGACCTCTTCTATCCAGAATATATAGTGCAAGCTAAGGCAATAGAGTTTTTCAAACTGAAGGAGGATGACATGACCATGAAAGAACATGAAAATTTATTTGTTTAGCCTATGTAGTTTTCACATGAAATTGTCACAAATTAGAAGTTGAAGAATTTATGGTTTGTGATATGACATAAATCTGATATTCATTCTCATGTTTTATTTTCGAATCTATCTTTTAATGTTGTCATGATGAATATGGAATTGGTGGTCAAGATTCATCTGAATGGTAATTTTGGGTTGATGGGATTTTCTATTTTTCCCAGTGTATGTTCTGTGAGTTCTTATAAAGGTGAGTGGATGTGTGATGAGTCTCAAGGTTGATATCAGTAGTAGTGTTCTTTATGAACTCATGAAGTTCCTAGCAGAGTACCTATAACTTGCCTCCAATGTGTCAATCTTGGTAATTATAAAAGGATTTTCACTAAGGAACCCATGATATGTGGTTCCTGTGGTGATTTTTGAAAATTGCAGAAAATCTATTATATCTTCTATACCCCATGTAGTGGAACAGGATCATCAGCAAAAAAGAAGTGTTGAGGTGAAATTAGATGCTTCATGACCTAAGAGTTTTCATCCAGAGGAACATGGAAGTATGATTCTTCAAGTAGTGGAAGAGTCTCTAGAGGAAGAAGATATAGGTCCAATGAAAATGAGAGTTATCATAACTATAGATTCATCTTTAGTGAAATATTTATTTCATAATGGGGAATATCACTAATTTGTATCAACTCATGTCATTAATATCTTAAATATTCCTATAAAGATTTTGATTTAGGTGATAGATATTACTAAACCTCTCAAAATGAATTTTGAGTAGGGTATACATTGTCCTACTTTTGTATTATCTTTATGAGAGAATAAAATTACATTGTATTTTATGGTTCTCAACATGAAACCTCAGGATTTGATTTCTGGGCTGAATTGGATCATTGCTAATAAAGCATGAACTGATTGTTATCTTTGAAGGGTCTCCATTACTGTACCTACTGGGGTGTGTTGTATCTTTCTAGGAGAAGGGGGTGTGAGGTCAAGTATAGCTTTACCTTCTTATCTTGAGTTGGGGAAGGTAATATCAGTGTTTTCTTTTGATCTAGAATGGTACTCATTGAGTGGTGATATTCCACCAATTTTCATCCTGTTTCTTGATAGTTTTTTCTTTTGAATTCTATGGTATTCTACCAGTATGGTAGCTAGAGTTTGATATTGATTTTTTAAGTCACCTAGATAGTATTGGTTCTTTATTATATCATGGAAAAAGTCAAATGAGAGATTTTAAGACCTAGTTGGATGATCTGATAGAGTGAGGCTTTATAACCTGAGTGTGTCCCCTTAGGTGGAACTTATTATCTTTGATAAGAATGCTGATGGAACTCTTCACCTGTGTGTTAATTGCTGAAAAATCAGTCATGTAATTATGAATAACAAGTATCTATTTCCATGTATTGATCATTTTATTGACCAGTTGAAAGGGGAGAAGTGGTTTTTGAAGATTGATCTTCGATATGGTTATCAATAGTTGATAATAGAGAAATTTGAAATTCATAAAACCACCTTCCCGAGGAGGTATGACCATTGTGAGTATCTTTTCATGCCATTTGGATGACCCCAATGCTCCTAAAGTATTTTTAGATTTGATGAATAATATCTTCCATGAGTATGTAGATGAATTCATAGTGGTCTTTGTGAATGAAATTCTAGTTTACTTTATGTTTTAGGAGGATCACACATTTCATTTGAGAGTAGTTCTATAATTGTTGAGAAATGAATGAATTTATTTCAAGCTATCAAAATGTGATTTTTGGATTTGTGAAGTGAATTTATTAGGATATGTGATATCAGAACATTGTATTTCATTTGATCATGATTAGGTGAATGTTGTTATGACATGGGGAAAATTGAATAATATTTTCAAGATTCAAAGGATTTGGGGTTTAGCTGGATATTATCACTGGTTTGTAAATAATTTATCAAGGTTGGATTCTCTGATTACGTCTCTAATTTTTATGGGGTAAAGATCATTTGGGATGATAAATTTTGGAGTTATTTTTTTGAGATGAAATATATTTTGACTTCTATGCCAGTGTTGACTCTTCTATAGG
The DNA here is from genome assembly GCA_963277665.1 of Viscum album. NCBI lineage: Eukaryota > Viridiplantae > Streptophyta > Magnoliopsida > Santalales > Viscaceae > Viscum > Viscum album. The sequence goes on from CAUJRU010000640.1 coordinate 128,196, forward strand.
CTGAGAAAGGATATGTTGTCTCTTATGACGAATCATGTTTGGTTTTGGGTTTTGTTCTTAAACATGATGATCGCATCGTTTCATATGGATCTCAGAAGCTTAGGACTCATGAGATGAATTTTGTGACACATGACCATAGAATTGTAGCTACGATGAATTCACTTATGTTTTGGTGGAGTTACATTTTCAATGGTATATCATGTATTAAAACTACAAGATCTTGAGTTATATATTATCTCAAAACGATTTGAATCTCCTCTAGAGTTATTGGTCAGAGTACCTACAATATTTTTATTTTGATATTACATATACCCCATGGAAATATATTGTTGTTTTAGTTTCATTGAGAATAAAAATTCTAACTCAGTCCATGATATAATATTCATAAAAGTGGAACATTATGGAACATTTTTCATGGTTTCATATTGCAGTTCGTTAAACAGGGGTTGATGTATTACTTGCTAGTGTACTGTTGACCTCAGATTTTCATGATATGATTTTTAAGAAAAAATGATAAAATAAAATAATATATACATTTTTATATCATTTGATTAAGTATTTTTAGTGACTTATTAGTTAATGAACTGGTTATGTGCTGTTTTTTTTTTATGAAAATAGGATTACAATGTTTAAAAAGAGAAAATACAGGAAATGAGAAAATTTTCCTATTACATGTCATGAAACCTCTTTACATGACATGTATTTGAGTTTCATAGCATGCTGTAAGTCAAGATATAATTCATCAAGAAATTCAAGTGGAGAATCCATTATATGATGTGAGTTTCTGATACACATCATAAATCCTTCAAACCATATATCCTTCTAGCTGAAGGAAGATACATTTCGTGAATCCATGGTACATACTGTGAGAAGAATCAATGTTTTAAATCTCAGATGAGATATGAAAAAGATATGAATTGATTCAAAATCAGTGAAGAAAACTATGGATTAGTATTACACAACGTGAATCCCCTTTACATGTCATGTAATATATCACCTTTATATATAACAGTAGAGGATCATGTTTTCGAGAGTTTCTAGAGAATACAATATTTTTCTTTCATTCTTCTCATGTTCGCTACTACTTCCTCTACCCCAAACTCGAATTTCATAGTATCCTTTAATTGTTTTACATTAATAGAATAATTTTAGAATGAATTCAAGACCGTTTTTCATTTTGTTTACATTACCCAAGTGGTTTTTCTTATTGTTCATTTTGGGTACCAAGCCACGACGAACTGTTGGTGTGCTTGTTCTCATCCATATTTCAAGTATGTAGATAATTGAGTTATGTTTGATTAAATATATATATTTCTTGTTCCTGGATTCATGTTTTTCAAATTTGGTTACCCTGAATCATTTTATGTTTTTCAATCATTTAATCTCAACTTTTTCCATCATGTTAAGAATGATTTCAATTCCTCATTTATTCGCATTCAATCCAACCATGAGTGGATAAACAACCTAGGGTAGGAATCGAGAGCAGGGGAGTCTGAAATCAATAAATCTATAATTATCAACATGGTATCCTTATGGGATAGTAATCAAAATAAATAAAAAATTTATATCCAATTCATTCAAACATCCCTAACCACAAGACATTTGATCGAAGGACCCAATCATGGTTGAAGTGAATTATCCTATAAGAAATATCCCAAGACACTTTCCACCTTAAAATATATGATTAATGCATCTAGGTTGTCACTATATATAGATGGAGAAATAGTTAACTCTTAGGTAGAAGTAGTTGATTTGACCATAGTTAACTAGAGACATCCGCTTTCTTCACAACCTAAAAATTTGGATCCTACCATGTTAAAATTAAGATCATATTTTCTACAGATCTCCTAAATTGATCCCAAGCCCTTCTTTATTCTTGAATTCATACCTTGACTCCCTAGAAATAATTTTCCCAAACTATATCAACTTGTGATGACTCTAATTCCAAATGGTTCCATCCAAAGGTTACCATTTCTAGCCTAACTCCCTGTGAGATTGACCCTAGACTATCACTATACTATGTATCAGTAATAAGGGATGTTTGGAACACACTCAAATATAATCTGACCATATCCATTTTGAATTATATGATGTGTGCAGAAATGTTTGAATTTGGAACCATTTTTTAGGGATAAAGTTTGTGCTTCGCACATGAGACCTTTAGGAAAGGACCATGGATTACCTCTCCCTTACCCCCTTTTCTCTATTATTTTCTTTTAGATGCCACTACTTCCTTCCTTATTGTGGCTAAGTTCATGCATCTGGACCCTTAGACTCATTCAAGGAGACTTGAAGAAGAATAATTGTTAGAATTATATCCCAAAATCAAATGGTTTCTCTCTTCACATCGCCGGTCCAACATGACTGATCAAAACAATCTAGTGGGACATGACCCTCCTAACTATCCAAAGATGAAATAATTAATGTCTGGAGAGCACTTGGTGAAACAGGAATAAAAAATCAATGATTACGGCTTTCCATAAATCCGTTGTGCTACACTAATCATCATGCACCCTCCTATTCAGGACCAAAAATTATAAATAAAACCTAGAGACATTCAAAAGATCCAGAACATGGTCTAGTTTAATGGGATTAAAAGACAATATCATCATGAGCACATATCTAACTTCTTGGAAGTATACAACAACTTTCATAACCAAGAGGTATCATTTGATGAAACCAGTCTCCACATATTTCCCTTATCCCTATGAGACAGAGAGAAATATTGGATCAAAAATCAAGCTCCATAGTCAGTCATGACATGGGATGATCTAGCCAAAATATTAATAGATAAATACCTCCCACCAATTTAGACTTTGATGTAGTAGAAAAAAATTCAAAAATTTTCTCAGATTGATAGAAAATCCACATGGGAATTTTTGGATAGATGTAATGATATGATGAGAATGTGTCCACACCTTGGACTAGACATGTGGATCTAGCTTTAGGAATTCTACCAAGGTCTCCATCCAGCCGCACACATAGTTATCGATGTTGCTACCAATGGAGGACTTATGTTTGAGATGCCTGAAGCTGGAATAACCATTTTAGATGATTTCTATCACAATGAAATCCTTTGGTAGAGAGACCGTGGACCACCTCATCATGGAGTCCACCATGTGGATGAAAATACCATACTACCAGCACATGCAGAAGAACTCAAAAAATAGCTAGAGTCATTCTTGTTTCCTGCTACACCACCCCTCTTTCTCTTGTAATTGAGACACAATCAAGTGAAATTTTTGTTGTCCCTCACTTATACCAAGACTATAAGGAAGGATTTGGAGAAAAAACTCAAGATTATAATTACATCAATAACAAATAGAAAAATCCACCATTCCAATAACAAAAACAACAACACTATTAGAAAAGGACATCTCAGTAGATACCTTTAAAACCACCAAAGGTATTATCAATAGTGAAGTGGTCAATAACCATTTTGTAAACAAGGATCAATAGGGTACCCACCAAGGAAATATTTTCCAAGAACACACCAACAATCACAACAAAAACCATTCCCCTATAGAGAACAACAACAGTTCCAACCAGCTCAACCAAGACCCCAACAACAAGCTAGTCCTATCTAGAATAACATAGAGAACCTCCTAGATGATTTTTGTCAAATATTAGACTAGATAATGACTCCTAAATAGATGGAGATGATGAAATAATGATCTTACATAAAAAATATCTATGTTCATATGGTCCAAATATCAAAAGAATCTATTAGATAGATTTCTAGGTACTCTACTTGGTAATATAGATACATACCCAAGGGAAGAAGCTGAGGATATAGTGCCGAAAAGTGGGAAATTTCTGGATTTTGAAATATTGGGTTGAATAGATGAAAGAAAAAATGGAAAACCTAAGAAGAATTCACTATTAGAAGAAAAATTTGATGATACCACCCAAGTAATACCAAAATAGGTATCATCATCTACAAAAACCCAAACCCTTGAGCAAATAAAAGAGCCAGTCTATGCTGCCCTACCACTATACAATAAAAATATTCCCTTTCCAAAAAAAGTAAAACAAGGAATAAATGAGGAACAATATAAGATGTTCTTGGAAATTTTAATGCAATTAAATATCAACGTACCCTTTGTAGAGGCTATTTCATAGAGTTCAGTTTTGACAAATTCCTAACAGATCGACATTCCAATAAAAGAAAATAAGAAGATATTGGTGTCATCATTCTGAATGAATAATGGTATGATGTTGTTTAGTAGAAAATTCCACCAAAGATAAAAGAAACCATAATTTTTCCAATCCAATGTGCTATTGGAGAGTGTAAATTGAGAGGAGATTTGTGTGATCTCGGAGCATTACCAAACTCATTCCAATGAATGTATTTTTCATTTTCAGACATCAAGAGATCAAATGAACTCGAGTATCACTACAAATAGAAGACCAATTAGTAAATTACCATAGAGTAATTCTCTAGGTTGTTTTATTCATAGTCAACAAGTTCATATTTCCCACAGACTTCTTGGTTTTGGATATGGAAGAAGATGGTGACGCCCCCATTATTCTCAAAAGACCATTCTTGGCCACATGATAAGATTTGATAAATGAAAATAAAGGGTGTATAACTTTTTAGTTATAGTAGAATAGGTAGTCATCAACCTCATCAAAGATTATAAATAATCAAATTAATCCTTTGATTGCAATGCTATATATCTTACCCAAGAACGAAATGAATATAGGGAAATAGAAGAAGACATCGAGGAGTTAATACCTAATGAAGAAGAAGAGTATGATTCTGAGGATTCTAGCTTTAATGAACCTCTCACAAGGGATAATTTTACACCTTTCACCCCCTTAATTATTCAATATTCAACACTGGAGTTGAAACCTCTACACATTACTTTTAATTATTCATACCTAGGAGCTTCAACCTATCCACCGGGAATTGTTAAATATATTCTATCTCAGTAACAAGAGGAAAAATTGGTTGATGTCTGGATAAGACACAAGAAATAAATTTTCTAGGGAGTGGTTGAAATTAAAGGAATCGATCCTACTATATGCACCCACAAAATTCTTCTTGAGGTAGATGCAAAACCCAAACATCAACCTTAAAGGAGACTCACAACACCAATGAAAGAAGTTTTTAAAAAGGAATAAGTGAGAATTATAGATGATGGAATAATATTTTAAATCACTAATAGTGAGTGGGTAAGCCTAAAATAAGTAGTTACCAAAAAGGTGTGCTCATAGTGGAAGAAATTGGTGAAATTTATTTGACCTCAAAAAGCACCATCACTAGATGAAAAGATTACGTTGATTATAGAATATTAAATGAAGCAACATGGAAATATCAATTTACATTTCTCTTTATGGATCAAATGTTGGAATGAATATCCATAGATGAATTATATTGTTTCTTATATGGATATTTAGGATACAGTTAAATTTCAATCAACCCAGCTGATTACTCAAAAAAAAAACATTCACATGTCCATTTTGCACTTTCTCCTACATGAGCATGCCATTCGGTATGTGTAATGCACCGAAAAAATTTCAAAGATGCATGGAACATATTTTCCATGATATTTTAGAGTATTCATGGATAAATGTTTATTTTATGGATGATCTTTTGAATCAAACCTAAGAAATCATGAGTTAGTCTTGCGATGTAGTGAAAAGAAATTTATAGTTTTAAATAGGGAAAAGTGTAATTTTATGGTTCAAAGAGTAATAGTACCCAGACATAAAATTTACAAATAGGGAATATAATTCGATCTAGATATGATAAGGGTCATCAAATATTTACCAAAACCTTCAATTGTTAATGGTATAAGAAGCTTTCTAGGCCATGCTGGATTCTACAGGAAATTTGTCAAAGACTTTACAATGTTTCCCACCCACAGATGCACCTGTTCTCAAAGGAAGTTCCATTTTATTTTTCTAAATAATTTAAGCAGGCATCAATAATTTAAATAATAGACTAATAATATCCCCTGAAATCATTCCATCTGGTTTAGTCATGGAATTTGAATTTATGTGTGCCCCTCAATGATATTTCTATGGGAACTATTTTAGGACAACAAGTTATTCACATCATTTTCCTATATATTATTCCAGGTACATGCAGAATGAATATCAAGTCATCTATGAAAACATATTGAATGTTATATATTAATTTGTGTATGCTTTAAAAAATTATGTTTCTATTTTCTCATATCCATGGTAATTTTTAACAATGATCATGCTTCCCTCTAGTATTTAATGAACAAAAAGGATGCCAAGAAAAGGATGATATGGTGGATCCTCTTACTCCAATAATTTGATATTTTCATCCAAGATACTAAAGGAACAAAAAATGTGATTGCTGATCATCTGTCTTGACTTCCTCTACCACTCATCAAGGATGAAAACGATATTGACATCGAAGTCGATTTTCCTGATGAAACCGTTTTCAATATTAAGGTACAACCATAGTTTTATGATATTTATAATTACTTCTGAAGGATATTTTTACTTCATAACCTATCCTACCAATAAATAATAATACTTTTAGCTGATGCAGACTATTACTACTAGGATTAACTAATCCTATTCATGTGTTGAACTGATGACTTTTTACGACATTGCATTCCCAAAAATGAAATCCCAAATGTGATAGAAATATTTCATATGTCAGTAAATAGTAGAAATCCTAGACCCAAGTGAACATTATCATATATTCCAATAGTGTAATTTTCTATCCCATGCTACAACAAGATGCATGGGAGTTCTATCAAATCTATGATAGGTGCCAGTGAACTGGAACCATTGGAAAAAAAATGCCTCAAAACCCAATCATGGAAGTTGAAATATTTTTTGTTTGGGGTATATATTTCATGGGAAAATTTACTAATTCCCATGGAAAATAATAAATTTTTATTGGTGTTGACTATGTCTCCAAAATGGGTAAAAGCTAAAGCCACATCACATGACACAACAAAATTAGTCATGAATTTCATGAAAAATAATGTGTTCTTATGTTTTGTATTGCCTATATTACTCATTAGTGATTTAGGAACACAATTTACCAATTATAATGTAAAGGGATTGCTGAAAAAACAAGGAATCTGCTATAACACTGGAACTCCCTACCACTCGCAAACAAGTGGGAAAGTCAAATTGTCAAATAGAGAAATAAACAAAATCATGAAGATGATCGTGATAAAAAATCCAAGTGACTTGATTTTGAAACTGAATGATGCACTATGGTCATACTACACTGCATAAAAAACAACCATTTTTCCCACATCATTCAGATTTGTTTATTAGAAACCATGAAATATTCTAATTGAACTAGATAATTGCTCATATTGGGAAATTAGGAAGATAAATTTGGATTCTCAAAAAGCTAGAGATGCGGAGATGCTTTCATTTTAGGAATTGGAAGAATTTAGAAAACAAGATTATGAAAATTCCAAGATTTATAAAGACAATACTGAGAAATGTCTTGATCAATGAATTTCAAGACACATCTTTGTCCCCTGAAATATGGTCCTTATTTTCAACACAAGATGTAATGTTTTCCCTCGGAAGATGAAATCTAGATGGTCCATCCCTTTCGAAGTCATCCAGGTTTTCCCCCACTGGACCATTTAAATTAAGAAGGAAGGTAGACCATATTTCAATGTTAATGGTCAAAGGTATAAAAAACAATCACGAACTCTTCCGTGGGGGCTGTTTCATCATGATGTGTTCATATGATCCTTAAAGTGTCATGCTTTCAATGTTAATGGAAGCATTGAATGGGAGGTAACCTAGGGTAGGTTATATTAGAATAGATTTTATTAGAATATCGTTATGAAAGATTAGGACATTCCACAAGCTAAAGGCTAGTGTTTGAACCAAATCTGAGCCAAAAATGACAATTAGATGTCGTGTAACCCTATTACATTACTTGTACCTTTTCTACCAAAAAATTCAATAAACCTTGCATTACATGATGTGAAATGTAGTTACATGACATGTAATTCCTTGGGACAATTTAAAACAATAGTTCATGAGACTAAGGTTCACGACCCGACACTCTGCCTTCCTCCCCCTCCCCTCCACATTCCTCTCGCACAAACCACCATCCACCCTCCCTTTCCACCTCTCTCAGCCATAGAACCCCAAACCACCCTCAATCTTCTTCCCTTCCTACCTACCTAAAACTCCCTACCCACTCCCCTACCCCCTCTTAGTCATGAAAACCACCAAACCCTCATCTTCCTCCATAATGAAATGCACAGACCCCCATTTCCCTCATCTCTCAATAGCACAACACCAATCCCCCCCTCACAACCAAAAACCAGCACCCCAAAACCCCATCGCACACCCGCAACCCTTATCCATACTTCTAGTATGGAGTGGACCAAAACACTATTACCTACACCTTCAGAGTCAATTTAAGATCATGAAAATTATCCACTAGAGAAACTCCCATGAGGAATCACACCTCTTGCACCCTCATCACCATGGGAAACATATCCCCCGCCACCTGATTCAGTCCATGCTGATCCCACCACTCATGATGACTCCTCAACTAGTTCTGATTAATCATTTGGGGATGAAGACCACCATTTTCACCTCATTATGTGCTTCTCAAACTTGAAGCACCACGTCACCCTCAACCAACTCAAAGAAAATGCAATGAGAAAAAATAGGACCCTCGATATGGCCATTCTTGCCCGCCTGTAGATTAGCGAAGAGATCATTGCGCTCCTCAACAAACTCCATATTTCATGAAATATAGAGGTATGTGAGGACACGTGCATAGGGATATTCCAAGAGTTCCTTTCTACACATGAGGTAGTAGAGGATGCCTTTTGCTTCTGTCTGGGCAGCAGAACACCTCAAATCTTGTTTTTCAAATTCGGCATCTTCTTGGGCATCTACACAGAAGAGTTTGAAATGTCTAAAGTTTATCTAATTCATCATCTTGATCCTCCCCAGTATTATTTTAGGAGACTATGGAATATGATTTCACGAGATTTTTAAACGGTGCATAACCCCCGAATCACCAAGTCCACTCATCTAAACAACCCTGCACTATGGATAATCCATAGATATCTGACCCAAGCCTAGTTTTCCCGGGCAGTGTCTCATGGGAGTGTGAGCTAGGTCAGTTTCCTCATTTTGGAATAATCTATATGTGGACCAACCATATACATGGATAAACAGCTCTCCAATTATTATTAGACTTATGCAAAGTAGAAAGTAAGCAAATAGATGTACAGTTCATTCATCACCCACCTCGCCTGCCATCTCAGAGTATTTGATGGTTATCTTCCACTCACATCCCTTGGACATATGGAGTCCATTTATTTATTGATTTTTTATAAGATGGAGATCATGTTGAGGGATGATAAAACTTACCACTAGGCACCATGCGTACGTGAGGCAGCCGCCACAACACCAGAGGCACATGCAGTGGACCCTAAACCTACTCCACCCACCACTTCAGCTCCAAGACTTCCCACCCATATCCTTGCCTCTACTAATTTTACATCCAATAATTCTCCACCCACCCATACCACCCTTAACTAACTCTAGGCTATGTAGTTTTTCATCTTGGAGAACCTGAGATAGATATCTTCACATATGCACCTCCTCTTCATCGAGCTTTCCCATTTTACCGCACCTCCACCACCCTCTTCGCCTACAGGCTCTCATCCACCATCAGCACCTGCCAACCCAACCTATTATACAACTCCCTCCCACCCACAACCCACACTAACCTTCCCTCATATCTCTCTAACCCTGATGCCCAGCAGAAGTACCTCACTGAGAAACCTTGATGGGGAAAGGGTCCGACCACTAACACATCCACCGAGGTTCTGTATGTCAATCCAGCTACCAGAATCATGGACCCACTTAGGATTGGAACTTATCCACCACCTATCCTATACCATATTCTCGGAACCATGAATCCACCCTTTTTAGTTGATCCTCCAGCCACTACTTTCATCACTTCTATTACCCAGTTGGAAAGCTACTTCCACCACCCGATCAAGAGTGGACATTATAGGATCATTTTTATTCTTACAAATTATCTTAGTTGGTCATTTTTGTTTTATAATTTTGTGTTAGGGATGACTATTTTCCTATTTTACTCTTTGTATCCCATCATATTGTAATACCACACTTATCTATTTATGGGGACTGATTTTTGTTACACATTACTTGGATTACAATTTAATTCTTTATTTATTTTATATTTTCCATGTATAATTCCTCTGTTTCATATATGGTTGTCGATTCCCCTATACGACCATATATTCGGATTCAATTAGTAACTCAGAATGTTGAAGAAATCAAGTGTCATCTTTAATAAATCTCAATAGAGATTCTTGTATAGAAACCACCACCATAAGCTACGATATCCTTTGTTACACATCTGATCCATTATCAAAATGCTCCTGAAGTAATCAATCATGTCAAAATACCTTGTGATATAGAGGACACTACCATGAGTAGCTGTAGACACCTTATGAGACCCTAAGCTGATGGATAATACTTCCTGATACTTTAATCCATTCATATAGCACATTATAGGAGGAAACCCATATGTCATCTATTTTATACCACTTTATAGTAATGTTTTTCCCTAGTTTTCCATATCATGGGTCATCTTGAGATTTCATTTATATATCATCTATATTTATATAATATCATCTTCATTATTATTCATACTACTCACCTACTTGTATTTTGTATTTAAAAAATGATTCAAACCCATGGACTAATGTTTTATCTAGTGAAGTATTTTTATTTTTAACCCATTTTTCAGGTAGCCCAAATTCCAATCAACACACCAAAGTTACCTCATTGAATTCCACTCTTTCACGGGATCTCTCAATTCCCTCATCTTTAAATTATTCGATTCCCATTTCATTTTTCTGAGAATTATTTTCCATAACACTCCCACAAAACCTCCATGGGATGTACATACATTGTCTCCTTCTAAGTGTGGGGGAGTTTTCATTACTTTCACTTTCAATATGCTTGATTTTTTTTCCCATTTTCATATTTCAAAAATAAAATATTCAAATTAGAAGCATGATTTAAAATTGAAATTCATTTTATAAATTTAAATAAAAGAAAAATTTAAGATGGAAATTGTGTTTAATACATATTTTATCTATTTTTATATTTTCAGAATGATATATAAGATTTTTAATTTAAATAAACTTCATTTTTTTGAAACTATAGTTAATTGAATTACTACATGGTTTTATACCCTTAATAATTTCCAATTTTTGTTTTCATTCTAATTTTGAAGAGTATTATAAGCCAACAATTACATATTATTTTTTGAGCGTATTTCTTGAGTGATACTTGATACATGAAAACCTATTAAAACATGCATTGAGATCTTATTGAGGATATGACTTAAAAAATAAAATTTTAAAATTACTAAGGAGGTATTTGTTGAGATACTTTTTCCTTAGACCCACCTATCATATTTCCCTCATTAATCCCATAGTTTCCGTGAAAGACCTTATATGATGAAGTTATTCCTAACTGATTATCCCTTCCTACACTGCTCTTTGTATAATTCATGAATTTACTTTGAACAAGTGTGGGGAAGCTTTTAGTCAGTATGAGATGATTATATCAGGGAGATGTATTTTGCTGCTCAATAGACTATTTGACTGTGATCCATGTTTACTTTGTAGCATTTAATATATATAATTTTCCTTGATTAAATAAAAAAGAAAAAGAAAAATTGACATGGGTTTTATATTAAGAATCTTAAAAAACCATTTAAAAATCAATAACTCCCCTGAAGGATTATATGTGGTTAGGGGATGGATATGAGATCTGACCTAGAAATTATTTTTGAAAAATATAAATACCAAATAAAAAGAAGGAACAAGATACCTTTATTCCACTTACTTGACATATACATGGATTTAACATGAGATTCTAGGAGCATGGATTTTATTAATCTATGGAAGAATCATTTTATTATAAATTTCATGAAATTAATGCATTATACTTCATATCCTACCCCTATTTTGAGCTTTTTCCACTATTTACCCCCTATCCACATCCTCAGAGTCATTAGAACCTAATTTCTAAAGCCTCATGATTGTTTTTTCTTTTTCGTTACAAAATAGAGATGACAGAACTGATGAACACCCATGGTTTGGAGCATATACTCAGTGTATAATAATAAATCCAATTTAATTTCACCTTGAGTGATGAGAGAAAATTCTTTGTGAGGTAAATTGCAAATGAGTATAGAATTCAAGGAAAAGTTAATAAATTGTGAATAAAAATAATAATAATTGTTTCAAAGAACTGACCTATGATTCATGATACATTTTCTATGAAGGGATAATTCTAATGACTTAGTATTTATACTTACACTTAGTTTTATTTTCCTAGATAAATTGAGTTTCCTATTTTAAAAATTCATTAAAAGTTTGGAAGCTTTATTGAGATTCTTTCTTGAGGACATAAAATTTTTGAAGTGTGAGGGAATTTGATAATATATAATCATAAATATATTTTTATTTATTTTATTAAGGATTTTCAATAATTTATTTGATAATTATCTTGGTATGTGTTGATTTTTTTTATAAAATAGGATTCCAATGTATAAAAGGAGAAAATATAGAAAAGGATCAAATTTTCCTATTTTACTTTGTGAAACCTATTTACATGACGTATAATTGAGTTTCATAGCATGATGAAAGTCGTGATGCAAGATGTGACACAAGTCATGGAAAAATTCAATTGGAAAAGACATTAAATGATGTGAGTTGTAGATACACATCATGAATCCATCAAAACATATATCCCACTAGCAAAAGGAAGATACACATCGTGAATCCACGTTACACATTGTGAGAAGAGTAAAAGTTTAAAATCTATGATGAGATACATGCGAGATACACGTAGATTCAAAATCCACCGAGAGAAAAGCATATCAGCATTAAAAGACATGAATCCCCTTTATATTTCATGTAATATTTTATCGATATATATAGTAACAGGGAATCATATTTTGGAGAGGTTCCAGAGATGACATCTTTTTTTCTTTCATTCCTCTCTCAATTCCTACCAATTACTCTACCCTAAACTCAAATTTCTTAGTGTCCTTTTGTTGTTTTTATTTAATATAAGAATTTTGGATCGAATTCAAGGTATTTTTTCATTTCATTTACATTACTAAGGCTATTTCACTCTTTTTCATTTTGTGTTGCAAGCCATGATGAACCGTTGGTGCAATTTTTCTCATCCTTGTTTCATATAAGTAGTTAATTTAATTATGTCTGATTAAATATATATACTTCATATTCTTAGTTTCATGTTCCTAAAATATGGTTATCTCGAATCATTGAATGTTTTTCAATATTTTAATTTCAACTTTTCCCAGTATATTAAGCAATATTTCAATTCCTCATTTATTTGCATTCAATCTGACAATGAGTGGCTAAACAAAATAGGGTAGGGATCGAGAGTAGGGGCGTCTAAACTCAATAAATATTTAATTATCAAATTAATAACCTTAAGGGTTACTAATCAAGATAAATAATAATTTTCTACCCAATTCATTCAAAAGTTTTTGACTACTAGACATTTGAATGAAGGACCCTATCCTGTTTGAAGTGGATTAGGCTATGACCAATATCCTAAGAAACTTTATACCTTAGAAGCTAATATTAAATCATATAGTTTATCACTATCTCCATATCAAGGAATAGTTAAATAATAGGTAGAACTAGTTGATTTGACCACATAAAACTAGAGACCTCCACTTGCTTCACAACCTAAACCTTAGGATCCTACCAAGATAGGATTAAGATAATATTTTCTATAGTTCTCCAAAATTGATCTTGATACCTTCCTTATTCTTTAATTAAACACTCATCTATCTAGTAATTGTTTCCCCAAACTAAATCAACTCACGAGGACTCACATGCCATTGGATTCCATTTCCAACCCTACTCCTTATGGGATCGACCCCAGACCATTGATATACAATGTCTCAAATGCAAGTGATGTTTGGGAAATAATCAAATCAAATCTGACCACAACCTGTGTGAATTAAACAATGCATGAGAGCGCATCAGAAAACAACTTGATGATGAATTCCGTTGCATTAGAGACCCTCTTTAGGGTGGGGAGGCTATTGTTGAGTGGCATTTCTTCATGGAAGGTATTCTATATTTTCAAAATAATATTTTTGCTGTTATAAATAATGATATTTGTGAGGGAGGATTTCCATAATTCCCAATGGGTTTTTGCACCTAGGAAACATAAAGAGGTTTTTTTGAAAGGGGATGATGATTCTGGTGTCCATATATAAGATGAGACATCAATGAATTAGTTTCACACTACTATACTATCTAAAATGTCAAGGATGAGCATTACAATATTTCAAGTTTTCTTCAACCACTTCCAGTGTCGACTTGGAAGTGGTATGAAATTTATATAGTCTTTTTGTTTCAATTGACACATAACCCAATAAAGAATATTGTGATATGGGTATTGATCAATAGGCTGACCAAATATACTCACTTTATACCCATTAATGATATAACCAATTTTGAAGAGCTGGAAAATATCTATATGAGAGTGATTTTTCATTTTCATGGAGATTAATAAGATATAGTCTCTGATATAGATCTCCATTTTTCTTATCACTTTTGGAGAGGCCTTACGGAGGCACTATGATCTCAGTATCATTTGAGTATGGCATACCATCCATAGATGGATGACCAGACAGAGAGGTCTATATAGATTCTTGAGGATATGATTCATGCCTGCATCCTTAATTTTGTTGGAGGTTGGGATGGCCATTTGGGACTGGTTTATATATCTTACAACAATAGTTACCAGTATTTGATCAAAATGGATACTTTTTAAGAATTGTATGGAAGGTAGTGTAAATCTATATTTTTTGGTCAGAGATCAGTGAATGTTCCTTGGTTAGACCGAGTTTGGTTCAAGATATGACAACAAAGATTTATTTGATTCTTCAGAGGGTGTTGATGGAACAAATATGGTACAAATGTTATGTTGATCTTTATAATACACCATTTTATTTTTCAATTGGTGACTAGGTGTTCTTTAAATTCTCATCTATTTTATCCCATCAAAAACATGGGTGGCAAGATAATATTTCTCATCATTTCATGGGACCTTTTGAGGTTATTGAGCAGGTGGGTAGAGTGGATTTACATTTATCACTTATTTTATAGTTGACATCAATACATAACGTGTTCCATGTATCACATATATGAAAGTCATTTTCTGATCTATATCATATTTTGATATGGATTTTTCTTGACATTGAACCCAATTTTTCTGTGACTGAGAATCCAATTAAGATAGTTGATTCTGAAACCAAGGTATTTCGTGGGAAGAAGATATCTTTGGTATGTATGATATGTCAGCACAGTTATGATTCACATGATATATGGGAGCACAAGGCACTGATGAGAGAGTTTTGTACTCGCATTTTTGATATGGAAGCTTCTTGACAGGCTTTCTGGAGTAGAATGTTTTTATGGTGGGGAGGTTTTAACAACCCATTACATTTAATTAAAGTTTGTTTTAAATTTTTTTGGTTTTCCTTTTTAGTTGGTTTAGTAATGCCCATAATGAATTAGGTGGATACCTATAATGGTTATGTCCTGGATTTGTTGAAATTTTTATCAAAAAACTTATAGATTATACATTTTTTGAGGGATTTACACACCATGTATTGGGGTTAAATGACATGTAATTGGGTTACAAGATGTGTAAAATCAAGAGTGTTGGATTTAAGTAGGGTATTAAACTGAAATTATCATTTAGTTCCTATAGAAATCCTTACTCTTGACCTATAGGCTCTTCTTAGATGATTTTGGAGATCTCTAATCCCTTTAGATCATTTTTTGGCTATTGACCATCACGTTAGTTGTGATGCATCTCTCTAGGTAAGCGTTCTTCCAATCTCTTTCGAATATCTGTCTTTCTTCCTTACAGTTTGATATATAATTTAGGGATTTATGGATCTAAAATCCATGTTGTTTAATATTGATTCTAGGTTGTGTTCCTAGATCTCTATTTCTACCACACTTCTTTGGAAAATCCTGCTGTGAGTGTTGAGTTTTGATACTTTGAATAAAGCTAGGTTGTTTTATTTGAGTTTCTCAATATAATGAAACATTTATTTTCATGATTTTATTTAATTTATATCAATTTACTTATGAAAACCCTATTTGGAGTGAATTAGAATTGGAAATTTAATTAGTATGGATTTTGGGGAAAAACTATACTCCAATGTAATTGGATATTTGGGTGTAACTTGAAATTGTTAGAATCTGTCAATTAATTTGTGAAATGTTTTTTGAGAAAAAAATATTAAATTGAATTGATAAATGACCTATGATTATTTTTATTTTTAAAATGCATGAATTGATGGAAAAATTTGATTTGCTTTTAAATGTGAATTGTCATTTTGAAAAAAAAATTAGTTAATTGAATTATGAATGATGATTGACATGAAATGAAATGATTTTCTCTTTTTCAATTGATTATTTGTTTGAGAACATGTGAGCATGGGTAGTTATTGTATTTTTTGAGAAAATCACGCTAGGAATGAAGTTCCCTTGCAAAACATTTATGATTTAAACTCTAACACAACCTTGTTAAGAATATTTTAACTCTTATGGGGTGTGTATGAGTATTATTCATCCTGGGCTTGAGGGGCATGTGTACACATATTGTCCTGATCACTGATATAAGACGTGTGAGGATACCACAACTAAAAACTAGCATATTATAGGTCGGATGACCGTAGTACTTTTTGTAACTATTTGATTATAAATATCGTTGATTGTGAAACTAGTTTACTAATTCTTTGTGATTTCTATAAATGGTTTTATATAAAGTGACTATTTTACCATGTTTTAAATGTTCTACATAATTATTAAATGTAATATGTTTGGTTTTAATTATGAAAATATAGTTCCATTACTATTTTTATTAAAACATAATGCATTTCTTTGGTTATTATTATGGTATCTTATTATGGAACACTTAGGGAGACCCTAATGGGATTTTTAGATAACACCATATTACCTTTTCAATTGGGTTTTTATAGATTTTAGCATACTAGGTTCAGGTAAAGGGAAAGCACCTCTTGGAGGAGGAAAATGTTATGGATCCCTTGGTTATTGGAGTGACATGTCCTTCAGGATGTTTAGTTTGTCTTATTAGACATTTAGTAATTTGACGTTGTACTATTTGGGTTTTTGATATATTTGGTTGGTTTCCGGTACTTTCACCCTTTAGAGTTTTGAGCATACTAATATATATCTTTATCTTCTATTGTTTTTTAGAAAATTCACTCCCAATTTTATATTTTATGATGTTAGGTGCTATATGGAACCCTTTGGGGATTAGGAATTCACTTCAGGCTATGTTTATGTTGGCTCATCTATAAGAGTACCATGTTATCTTGGTTGGTTCATGAGATATTGAAACTAAAGGATCTATAAGGAAATTACATTAACATTATGATTACCATAAATGAATTAATGAATCAAGGATTAGGTAAGATTCATGCTCAATAAATTCTTAACCCCATGTGAAATGTTTGTACCATTACATTAATGAGTGATAATGATAAGGGAAGTAGTGTAGAATCACCATATTAATAGGGATATGGAGGTGAAAAACCCACTTTATTTGATGAATAAAACTATGAAAAATAAGATGATGCGGTTATGGAAATAACCATTATGAAGAAATATAAATTGAAAACCAAAAAAGGGGATTCAAATCAGCCCCAAACACCCTTCTCTATACGGTCTAAACCACCCAAGAAACCCAATGAGGACACACAACAATATGAGATTCTAGAAATATTCATAAAGTGGAGATTAATATCCCTCTACTAGAACCCATTCACCAAATCCCAATGCATGAATAGTTTTTCAAAGACATATGAACTAGGAGGATAATATTTCAAGGTAATGAAAAGGTAAGTTTGGGTATAAAAATAATGCACTTGTACCCCAACAAATACCCAAAACAATTACAAGATCCTTGTACCTTCTCTTCCACCCTAAACTATTAGTGAGCAGATTTTTTCTAATTCACTTTTTTATTGATTATTATTAATTAATGTAATACCATATTCAATTCATCTATCTCTCTAGATTAGAGATCTCAAACCGACTCGCGTAGTTATGTTGCTTTCCAACTAAACCATTTCACACGCAGTTGGTGTTATAGAAGATGTTTTGGTAAGTGTATAAGGTTTTTTGTTCCCAGATGACTACTACATACTGAATATGAAAGAAATAAAAGTTAAATATCACTATTTCATCATCTTAGGTAGGTTATTTATCAAGGTATCTAAAACCACAATAAATGTGAATTAAGTAACACATTTAATGACTTTATCTGAAAAAATAGTTAACATCCAAATAATTGACATAAAAAATATCCACATGAGGATGAATTTCAGGTTTACATTAAAATATTTTGAATTAAAATGTTCTTATAGGGAGGAAATAGAAAATTTTAATGATATAATCAGATTAGTAGAATATTTAGAAACACATTATTTTCATGATGAATATTTTTTTGAAAATGAGATTAATATTTAAAAAAAATTAATGTTGAAAAGTTTGAGAAAATTGATTAATGTTATTTTGATAAGTCACTCAAATATGCTACTAGTAATTATACCTTGAATGTGTAGGTTACTAACATAGAAAACACTAAGCTAAAATCATCACTAGACCCCCCCCGAAATGGAACCTAATTTTCCTCCATAAAACATGAAATATTCATATTTAATGGAAAATGATAAAATGTTTCAAATAATTGAAAATAATTTAAAATGAAAACAAGTATATAAACATTTGGAAATTATGAAACATTATACTTGTACAATAAGTTGGAAAACATGAGAAATTCCAGGGATTAGACTTACTAACTATATAAATTGGAATTTGTTGGAAAGTGAGTATAAACTAGTTATATGACCTCAAAGAAGACTCAAGTTAACCCTTATATTTGCAGTGAAAAAATAATTAGAAATACTTTTTGGGGATGGAATAATTTACCCCATATCAGACTACTAATGGATGAGTTTTAAAGAAAAATACACACACAATTATATAAAATAAAACCAATTAATTAGTGCCAACAAGAATATACAATAGATGGACAGTTTTCACTGACTAAAAGATATTGAACTATGTGACCCACAAATACCACTTCCCCATACCCTTTGTATACCAAATGTTAGAGAGGATAAATGGGAAAAAACGTTATTATTTCCTTAAAGGGTTCTGTAGGTATATTTAGGTTCTAATTACTCAAGAGGACCCATAAAAGACAACATTCACATGTACCTTTGGTATGTTTACCTATCTATGGATTCATTTTGGTATTTAAAATTCCACATGTACATTTTTTTGCTGCATAGTATGTATCTTTTCAGTCCCGATTGAGAGATGATTAGAGGTATTCCTTCTTGACTTTACTATCTATGAAACTTGTTTTCAATGTTGTTTGGAGAGTCTGTAATTTTTTTAAATTATTTATTGTGAAAATATTATTTTTAATGTTTGAAAATTTCTATTTCATGGTATAAAACAAAAAATTTCTTAGCTACATAATCACTAAAGATATAATTGAAGTGAACAAGGCCAAAATTGATTCCATATCTACACTTCATTACCCTACTACTGTGAGACACATTATTTCATTCTTAGGTCATATTGGATTTTATAAAATATTTATTATATAATTTAGAAAAATTTATTTTCCCCTAATAACCTACTCAATAAAGAATTCTTTTTATGATTCATGCGGAATATCTTTTGATAAGAAAAAATAAATCTTGACCACTACTCCCATAATCTATCCACCAAAATAAGAACACTCATTTGAGATATTATGTGATACTTCGAACAGAGCTACATGATATATACTTTCCAAAAATATTAATGGACACTCACAAGTGATATATTATAATTAAAAACCCTGGGATACATTTTAATTCAATTATAAAACAACTGAAAATGATTTTTCCAATTGTTTTTATTTTGAAAAAAAGTTCTTACATATTAGGAAGTAAAGTAACTATTTTATTTGATCATGTGGAACTCAATTATTTTATCAATAAGAATAATACAGAATAGAGGCAAGTGATTTGAATGTTTCTAATACAAGAAATCTATGTAGAGAATAAGGATTAGAAAGGATAATAAAGGATATGTTAATCTAGTTACAAACTGCATGAGTAGACGGTGCCATAACACTAAGGTAGAACAACCATCTGAAAAAACATGGATGATTAATTTCCTAGTATGAAACAATATAAATCAGCTTAATACCCTGATATGAAAATTGAATAAATTTTCTGGTCATAATAAATATACCCTCCTTCTTTTGTATACATTTATCACTTAAATTAAAATATAACTCTAAATTTTATGTTTGGTAAGATCCATATATCTAGAATATATCAAGTGATCAAGTAATAATGAGATGTATCCTTGAATAAGAGTTTTATTTTGTGCTTTATTATTATACAATTTCATATGAAATCCAATTTAGACCACAAAGAACAACTATAAAAGACATAGAATCTCAATTATTTTGGACAACCATTTTTAAAGACTCACACGATTTTTTCAAAATGTGTCCAAAATACTAGTTTATTAGTGTAATTCCAGAAATACATGAAATTACACAAAAAACATTGATTTTATATCTAATATTTGTGGTATATGGATTTTATTTTAGGGGAACATTTCCAATTTCATTTATTTTTTCA
Source organism: Viscum album (assembly GCA_963277665.1). Lineage (NCBI taxonomy): Eukaryota > Viridiplantae > Streptophyta > Magnoliopsida > Santalales > Viscaceae > Viscum > Viscum album. The sequence continues at coordinate 148,984 of CAUJRU010000640.1, forward strand.
TATATTTTGTTAGTAATGGATTGTGTTTCTAAGTAGATTGAAGTAAAACCCATAGAACCTGGTGACTAGAAATCTATGATTTAATTTTTAGAAACTAATATGTTTTTTATAGTTTTTGAGTTCCTTAAGAAATGATAACTTACCAAGGCACACATTTCTTCAATAGGAATATGGAATCCCTGATGAAGAAATAAAGATTACACCCAAAAAATTCCATTTCCTTACACCCAAAAACCAATATGATAGCCAAGGTGTCCAACATGAAGATAAAAAGAATTATAGAGAAGACAATGCAACCCAAATGAAAGGACTGGAGTAAAAATATTGAAGATGCAATATGGGAATATAGAAATACCACCAATACCCTATTAGGAACATCTCATATAGAATAGTTTATGGAAAACATTTCCACCTTCCTTTTGAGTTGCATAAAATATCCTATTAGGTTGTTAATAGAGTAAACATGGAGTTTAGAAAATTTAGAGAGTAGAGGAATCTATAAATGATGAGGCTTGAGGAGCTAAGGAGAGAAGTTTATGATAATTATTTATTATATAAAGAGAAATCCATATCATTCCATAAAAATATCCTCTAAAAAAGAGAATTTAAAATTGGAGATAAAGTGTTTCTATTCTCATGAAGGATGAAACTCATTCTATGTAAACATTATTCCAAATGTATTGGAATATACCCTATGACTAACCCTTTTTCATTTCATTTAGTTGAGCTCAGGGGAGATGAACCACAGAGCCTCTTTAAAGAAAATGTCTATAAAGGTAAGCAATACCATGGATATTTCTAGAAAGATCCAATGGAGGAATCCAAATTCCTCTATGATTCCATTGAATAAATAACCCTAGGTTTTCTCTTTCCTTTAAACAGGTTTTTATGCTTTTATTTTTCAATCTGTTTCAACTAAAAAATGCATGTTGGAAATTTAATGAAAGTGTGTATGAACTAAGAATGGTGGAGAGAATAATATGTATTTTAGGATGTAAATACCCTTATTATATTGTACATTTAGTCCATCATAAAGAAATAAAAAATAAAAAACACCACAAATAACACATAAAATGAAATAAAATTATCTTCTTATAAATGTTGTAAAAATATCATTTATATAGTTTTTTTAGGATTTCTAAAATTTTTTATTGAGGTAAATGATTCCATGTATAGTTTAGAAACCATTCTAGAGTATATGAGAGTTTAATGATTCAAAAATTGTAATAGTACAATGAAGGTTGAGAGAATTTTTCACTACCTTCATGGATAGTTTGGTCTCAGAACTAGGAAAGGGGGTGTGAGTGAAATGATATTATGGAATCAGAATTATAACATGAAGAAATTAGATATTTGAACTTAATAAAAGATAACTTGGACTATATGAAAAATAAAAACAATGGGATAAAAATCAAAACAAATTTATATAAGTCCATTAAAACTAGAGTAAAATGGGAAATTTTGATTCACTAATAGAAATTTTCCCTATACCCATGGTTCTAAACCATGGGTATATGATATACCCATGATTTCAAGTAATTACAGGAAACTGAGGCATTAATATAGACTCAATCATACCAAAAGTTTTGGAAATCAGGGGGTATTGGTCCACCCCACCATGTCCTTAGCCTATATCCAAAATTTTACAAACCATGGTTATAGGTTTAAAAAAATATATAACCATGGGATTCAATCCCTCAGCATCCCCTTTACTCTTCTAGCCCCTTACCACTAACCTATTTAGATTATTTGAATATAAATATATATTTACTTATATATATTTATATACACTATGGTTATAGGTAGAAAACCATTGGAATTGGTGTTTATGCGGAAATTATTTAGTGTCCCGCAAAATTATCCCCACCATAACACTAGAAAGATATACCCACATTTTTTGAAAACGGTGGGTATAGGTCCTCAAAAAATTACCATATACCCACATTTTTTCAAAACATTCTGGTATAGGTCTTGAAAAATAACCCTATACCCATGGTTTAGGCAAAACCGTGGGTATAGGTTTTGAAAAAAAATATATACACACAGTTCTCCTAGAACCATTTGTATATGGGGCCCTATTCCCATGGTTTTCCAAAACTGTGGGTATAGGATCCCCTAAAATACCTATACCCACGGTTTGGGGAAAACCATTGCTATATGGCCATTTTCATTTTGTGTATCCCATAATGAATCTCTATGAAATTAGACACCAAGTTTGTGAGTAGTTAGTTCAAGTAAGTTCCCATGCACAAATAATTTCATGTAAATGGCCAAAAAACATTAAATAATAGTAATAATAATGTTCAAAATAATAATTCATAAATCCATGGTGTAGGGAATATTGAACCAAGATTAAGTAATGGAGAAATTAACTTATACCAAGTTCATTTGAGTTGTATCAATTAAGTGTAAAATCAAACATTGGTTTAACAAAACTATAGAGTTAGATATAAATGGAAGAGATTCTTCTTAAAACGTTGATTCCAATTATATCTCATTTAATACACTATTTTAATTAGAAAATTTATTCCATTGAAGTGATGATTTAATTAAAATCATTGAAGAGGAATGATAATTCAAGCATTTGGTGAACCTATGGATTTATTCATCTTTAGATGGTGTAATTAGGAATAGGCAAGACAATCATATTTTTGAATAAATGAATTTCATGGGATTTCAATAGTTCATTTGTGTTTGTGGGGGGTGATGAGAGATAAGAATTTAAAATTATTTTTCTATATTTCATTGAATTTAACCCCATTAATTATTCAAAACCCAAGAAATTGATTGGATTTTGTGACTTTTTGAGGTTTTGGAGTTCATTGAAAAATGGATTAAATATTTATTTTTGGTAGTTTTTTAATATTTTGATTTAATTAATAAATCCATAAATTAATTTTTGGATTCTTGAAATTTCATTGTTTAAAGGATACCAATTTTGTTTAAAATATTTTTGATTAATTTTTAATGAACTTGAAAAAAGTCATTCTTTTATTTTTTTAATATATTTTTTTATTGAATTTTGATGTTAATTTGAAAATTAAATTATTGAAAATATAGAATTAGGATATTTCATTATTTTATATATTTTAAAAGCCATAGATTGATTCTTTTTAGAAAGCTAGAATTAGAATTTTTTATTTGATTTAATTTTTATTTTCAATTAATTTATTCATATATCAAATTTAATGAAATCCATAAACTGAATTTTTTTTCAAAAATAACTATGAAATGTCATATATGGTTTTAAAATGTTTAAAAAAAATATAATAGAATTTGGAATTTTGGAATTTAATTTTTATTATTGGTTTTTTAATCAGAAAATGTCTGCACTAAAAAATATATATTTTTGTGAAGTAAAGGTGGAGGTTATGATAAAAATAATCCTGAAGAAACCATGGAACCCTTTCATGAAGTCGATCCAAGTGTACACATTGCCAAATTATCTAAGTCCTTGAGTTTCTGCATGTTGAGAATTTTAAGTGAACATGAGTTGAAAAATTGGTAAACTCTTGAATCTTCCACCCTTGTATTTTACACATTTCGTATGAAGGGAGTAAGCTACCGTGATGGCACTAAGGCCACCGTGACATGAAATATGAAAAATTAATGAAGTGACTATAATTATGGTCTAATCAACTAAGAAAGGAATATCTAGCATAATGAAGAATTAAAAATAAAAATTACAAAAGCTTGAATCCACTGTACCCTTGGGTGATCGACCACCTATGTATTCATGATTGACTCCATGAAACCTGCTTCTCATGGTATATTATATCGACTGCACTAGTCAAATTGACCAACTGTTCATTTTTAGAAGAACAACTCATGCCATGAGACCAGGATTAGACTAGATAAGACAAAAAAAGTTTTCTACAGAATCCAAATTTGAACAAGAGTATTTGAATCAATCAAGAATCAAGTCTCGCCATTTTAAGATTGCAACTAATGCTGAGCACTAACATATCTCTAGCTCAAGGTCGTTGGGATATTTTTTGATTTTAAAATTTGAATATGGGACATAGAAAAAGGGAAAAAAATTGATATGAAAAAAGAGATATATGGGATTATATGTGAAAAAAAATAAATGTTTCTTATCCTTGAGAGGGGTGGTGCACGCCTCTGTATATATGAGGATGTGATAAAGAAGCATAATGAAGAGATATTTGGAAAGATGTAGTTGTTGTGAGAGAGAATTGAGAAGGGATTTCCATGTTCGTAGTAACCGGTGTGAGAAGAGGGCATGAAAGATATGTCTTCCTAGAGATTACCAGGAAGAGGATAACTCTTGTGGTAGCTCATACGAATTGATGATGAAGACAATGACATGCAAAGATGGCCAAATAATTTTCAATGACAACGTCCAAATAGATTTATAATGGTGCCATGTATCTAAATTCTTCTTAGTTATAGAGATCAAGCCGTGTGTCTTGGTTGTGATGATCATTGGTACATCAAAATGGTATGTTCATGGGTGTGGGTGTGTTGAAAATATACCTTTGGGTGTGGTGTTAAATTCTTTCAGGTGATAAAAGGCCTATAAGTGAATTGTGTGGTGTTTTGTAACTCATTTTGCTGTGATTTCAGGCTGTGACCCAACAATTTGTATCAAAGGAGGTTCACGATTCTAACTTGAAAAAATTAAGATATAGCGATGGAGTCACATTGATGAGTTCTTCAGAGATTGAAAAAGATGAAAATTGTAATGGGGGCGATGAATCATGTGTGTCAACATGGATTATATGATTTAGATGATTATATGACTAAGGTGGGGTTGATGTGAAAGATATGATCATGGTGGAGTCGATGATGGTGGAGCTAACAATCACGATCGAGCTGATGGTGGGGATGATAGTGAAATATTCAAATATTAAATCATGGTGGAGATTTTTGTTATATTATTTTAAAAAATTAGAAAATGAGGGAGAGAAAAAAGTATAAGAGATTTTGATATAAAAAATTGAGTTATATAGGATTAGATATGAAAAAATATATATTTCCTATCATCGAGAGGGGTGGTGCATGCCTCTATATATACGAGGATGTGATAAAGAAGTAGAGAGAAGAGAGAGTCAGCAAGATGTAGCCATTGTGATAGATAATCGAGAAGGGGTTACCACGTTTGTGTTAACTGGTGTGAGAGGAGGGTTGGAAATATGTAGCTTCCAAGATATATCCAGGAAGAGGCTACCACATGAGGTATATCCTGAAAATAATTGATGAAGACAATGTCATGCAAAGATTATGAGATAATTGTCAACGACGACGTGAAAAGTGATTCATGATGGTGCCATGTATCGAATGTCTTCTTTGTTGCAGAGATCAAGCAGTGTGTTTTGGTTGTGATGATAGGTGGTACATCAAATTGGTATGTTCATGGATGTGGGTGCGTTTAAAAAATTTCTTTGGCTGTGGTGTGAAATTCCTTTCGGTGATAAAAGGCCTATAAGTCAATTGTGTGGCTTTTTTCAACTCCTTCCACTGTAATGTCAGGCTCCACCCCAACAAAGATGAAGGAAAATAGGAGTAGAGGACTAATATATGTCACCTGTTGTACTAATTATCATGGGTGAATCTTTAGGAATATCAATAACTGAAGAAGTACATACCACCCTTTTTATTCTAGAGATGCACCAATTGGATAAGATTACTGAATTAGTGTCATCGCCTCTTGATCCTGATCAGGGAATGAAGGCTGATGGGAAGAGATGAAGTTTTGAACAAAGCCTAAACTAACCGATACAAGCTACACTTTATTGTTCTAACTAGAGGTTATAAATCTGATATATCCTAATTACTCATAGATATTTGAAACCAAATTGAATCATTCCAATGAGAATTTAACAACCTGGATAAAATTTAAAAATTTAAAATTAATGAAGAAAAACCAAATTCAACATGCAACTACTAGAAAGAAGTTGACTGATCGAAGACTATGAATCTAGAAGAATCAGATCTCTGGATGATTTCATACTCTGCTACTGGTGGGTTGAATGAAATAGAAGAAGAATCCATGATCCATTAAAGCTAACCATGCCACCTTTTTATGAATGGAGATGATGAAAATGCTCAGACCCAACTGAATCCAAAGATTCATTCCTATGAATTGTCTTTTATATGAAGCTAAACTCAAGCTCATGTGAAGAATTAAATATCCCTAAGTAAATTTAAATTGAGAAAAATTCAAAACTAATGGTTCAAATGGTGTTGAGAATTTATGAGCATGGATGAAGAGAAAATTTTGATTGGGATGAAGCTGGACTATGGCTGGGAATTTGTAAAATCAATTATGGCTGTATATATTTTCTAGAATTTTATTTATAAAGGCTATTAAGGAGAATGAAAGAGGCATGGCCTCACTCATCCCCAACTCACTAATTTTGATATTTAAAAAACACCACACAATTGGCGATTTATCTCATTCCAAGATGATCTATTTCAATATCTATGGGACTTCGATTGATTTGATAAAATATAGACCAAGTTATGACCACTGACATAGATATCAGATTAAAATGTGAGGCTGATTGAATCTAGGAATATCTGACTAAAGTGTTTCTCAAGTGGAACAAGTTGATTAAAAAATTGATGAAAAATATATATAGAGATGAGAAAATATCAATCAAGGATCCTTGAGTTAGAATAATAGGAAGAGATCCATCGGAGAATATTCAAACTAGAGGTCAATCCAAGCTCAGATGAAGATGATCTCAACGAGCAGAAAGAGACCAAAATTAAGGTACAATACCAAATCAGCCCACTTTTATGATTTTAAATAAAAAATATAGTGATATACTTGGCCCAATACGTGACTCATGTTAGCTCAGTATGTAGGAATATTCTAATTCCACTAAAAATCAAAATACCTAGCTAGTACTTACTTCATCTCCTTACCCCAAACATAATGTGACTTCCAGTGAAGTCATATAGAAAAAAATATTTTATCTCTAATACTTAATGGTGGATTAAAAAGTTTTATCCTTTGGGATAAATGTTTAAAATAAAATATTCAAGAACACTAAATTAGTGAAATCTATACTGATGAGTAGTGAACATAGAAAAAAATATGAAGAGAAAAAATTAGGAACAAAATTTAAGGAATAATTCAAACTATCCAGGTTTGTTAGAATATGATCTCAAGCTAATAATATTCCCACAAATGAAATATGTAAGAACTTAGAAAATTTCTCTATCAAATGAACTTTCCACGGGTGAAAGGCGGCCTCCACGATCATCAAACTAGATCTACTTATGCATCTTCTTCTATTATTTTTTATTTCATTTATTCTTTAGATATAACTCCATGTATATAGAACAATAAGCCATTAGTGGTTGAGATGATAATATTCACCCTAATTTCCTATTAATAAATTGAATGTTATAATTTATTTTCTCTTATACTGATCCGTTTTCCTTTATTTGTACATGTTTAGGTTTTGGGAGATTTTCTTCATCTTATGAATTTTAAATTTATGTTACTTCTATATCTGGATTGTAAAAATTGGCCATATGGACTCACTAAATTGCATGTTATAAAAATTAGGGGATGAATAAGAGGTTAATTAGAGATATAAAATCACAAAAATGGGTGAGATTTGGGATTTCAGTGATCATTTTACTCCCCAACTCATGCCAAGACATATAGGAGAAGGCAATCTAAGTGAGGTTATTGTTGGTAAGAGGGAAAATAAGAGACACTTTAAAGGGAATTATGATTTTACATGTTATTTAAGGGGGTGATATGAGGTTTTTCCAATATCACTTCATCAAAATTTAAAAAAAAATACGATTTGACCACATGGTTTTATTAGTGAATGTTGAAACCATTTTAATTTTAAACTGCTCTAACAAAATCAATCCCATTAAATAATATAACAACACACCCATAACACTATACTATCTAAGTGAAAAAATAATTCCAATGCTTATACATTTCAATGGATTCACATTTTTACCTAAGGGACCCATGATATGATCTCATTACATAAAAAAAATATTATACTTAATAGATCTCATAGTATCCACCACAACTATTTAGTAAATGAAGTCAACCAGTCAAGAAGAATACCTAATCTACTAAGAATTCAGTTATGATTATATAAATTCTATGAAATGATCACCCATAAATCAAGATACCATACATCAAATATTCAACTATTACACAGATGAAAATAAACAATGTAAAAATCCACCAAAGACTATAAAAAATCATATAATACTTAATAAGGAATAAAATTTAACAAATCCTAAAATAATTATTATGATTAATAATATATAATGGATGTTCCAAGATATAACAAAAAATTATATGTGTTTTTAAAAAATAAAGATGTATGATATAACCCATGAATGAGTGAATGAAAGAGGTTGAGTGTAGGGAGTATAAGGAGTAGGGTTCACAAAAGGAGTAGAGTTTAGTTGTAACACTCATGTATGATCATTGTCACAGAAGGAGTAGGGTTTTTCCAAGAAACCTATATGAGGGATCACATAATGAAGGGGATGAAGGATGAGGCTAGATGAGGATGAAGGAATAAGAGGTGAAAATTAAGTAATAAAAGGAAAATGTGGATGTGTTTTATTGACCTTATTTTTGTAGGTAATAAAACTAGTGACAATAGAAAAAATATAGCCACTGGATAAGCTAATCATGGATATATACCTTACTAACAAGGAATTATATCCATGAGAAAAATAACCGGTGGAAATATCCCTTACACTCAAGTACTATAATTTCCACATATATCCATGGTTTTTGAATTCCCATGTGTATAAGTCTGTGGATATAGGTGTATTCTCTAGTAGTGATTAGTGTGAAAATATGGGACACTCTCAAAATGTGTTTTTCATAACAAAGTTGTACTGATGGTCATAGTGTAGTTTCTAATATTCTATGTTTTCTTTAAATTTATTCTACTTTTAGTGTGGTAAATATGGTTATATAGCCAGGTATTTCTCATCAATGATTTTGAGTGTGCTTATAGAGACCCAACGAGGCCATACATTGCAGCTCAAAGAATCAAAAAGTAGGTTGAAAATGAAAAATCAATTAATATCTTTTATATATGAAGTTGGGACATAATATTCATAGGAAGATCAAGTGTACCAAACAACACCATAAATTTATTCAAAGATAATAACCAAAAAGAAAATATGTGAGAAATCATTGGCTGTAGAGATTTACCAGACATTAATATATTGCGGTTGTGTGGGATCCTGTACATAATTTGAAATTATCACATGACATTAAAAAAGAATATTTTCAGGAAAATTATGTAAAATAAGTAAGGTGTTATAAAATTTTACAACTATAAAAGCTTAAAGATCACTAGCTCAAGAATAATAATATTTAGGGATAAATATATGAGACTTGGGGAAATATTGGTTGTTGAAAGTGTTAGTCACAAAAACATAGGGGTAATTAAATTGTGTGACATAGAATATATAGTAAATTTCACCAATAATTGTATCATTAATGAGAAGGATGGTATAATTATGATTTAAGGTAAGTGCATAAAAGGAAATTTCAACAATATTGGTGATGAAAAAGGTATGTGCATTCAATCATAGGAAGAAGAAAACAAGTTGTGGCATAAAAGGCTTATCCACTTGAAAAAAAATACATTGGATTATTTTGTGAAGAAATATAGAGATCATGATATCCCTATACTTTCAAATTATCATACACACAATAATGATGTAACCCAAAAGTGGAAGATTATTTGACAGACATAAAATCCAAAAGACCAAAGGACAATGAGGTTTCTTGAGCTGGTGCATGTTGATATGTGCGGTATAGTGCCACTAAGACTCATTGACGGGAACATGTGTTATGTTGTATTAATTAATTATTACATTATAATAGAATGGTTGATGATAATAACCCAAATGTTTGATGTTTTTAGTTACATTAATCCGTGTGGGAAGAAGTTTGAGAAGATTCTAAAATTTTTAAATGACCATGGCCCAAAATTTTTAAATAGTCAGGTGTAGTATTATATTGAGAATTTTGGGATAAGGCACCGAGTTTCTATAATGATAACTCCTGATATAAAATTTATAATGTTTTTAAGAGAAATCAAATTATTAAAAACATTTCAAGAACGTTTTTAGGGAAATCCCAACCAAGGAATTTTTGGAAGGAAGCATTCAAGACATTAATATATATTCCTAAAAAATCATTTTTGTGTGAGGGATAAGAAATGACATAATATGAAATATGGTATGGGAAGAATATAATGTTGAATTATATTCCAATTATAAATAGTAAGTGCATCATTCATAATAAGTAGAAAGAAATGGACTTTCAGTCTCATAGAGATTATGGGATTTTCCTTGGATACACATCTATGATCAAGGAATTTGAGTATTACAATAAGTAGTACATAAATATTTTTGAAATCAATGTTTTAATTATAGTGGATAATGAGTAGAATTATTATAAATATAGAGAGAAAACTCTGGAATAGAGTGATGAAAAGGTAATAGGATTAAGGTGAGAACAATAAGATAATGTTAACTTTGAAGAAGAAACTGATGATGAACATAATTAATTTAGCCCACCGACCATATAAAATCCCAAACATGGAGTTGGTATTGATGAACATAATATCATTGATGATTTGACAGTGTCCCTGAAAATGTGGAGAATAAATAATCTACAAAAATACATCATTTATCTCAGGTAGAGTGTATGTTTTATGAATAGGCTTCAAAATATGAGATTTGGGTTAAAGAAATTCATGAAGAGACTAACCAAATTGAGAAAAATCAAACATATGAAGTTATCCTAAGACCATAAGATAAAAAATATCATCATAACCAAGTTGATGTTCCATAATAAACTCAATGAAGATGATAAGGTGACATAGAATAAAATATGATTAATGTGAAAGGGATATTACCAAATCAAATGGATTTATGTGAATAAGTAATTTCACCCCACATCAGGGTTAGAAAATATTTGACTGTTCTTGAAAATGTTGGTGCAAATAGGATTGAAGGTTTAACAAATATATGTCTTATAAGTATTCCTTAATGGATTCCTTGTGGGGAAAGTTTAAATTGACTAACATTTTTCTTTCAAATAGATTAGTGTAAAAGAAAAGTGTTTCAGTTGAATAAATCATTAGAAATGATGGAGAAAACACCAAGAGCTTGGTATTCTATTCTTGATCAATACTTGAGGAATATTTAATTCTAATTATGTGGATTTGATAAAAAAATCATCATCAAAAAATAGAGTGATCAAATTATTCTATTTATAATATATGTAGAATAAGAAATTTATTGAGGATTGGATAATGCACAATGAAAGCTATTTGTAGAATAAATGGGGTGGGAATTTTAAATCTCACTAATTGGATAGTAATTTTTTCCATGGATTATTGGGGACTCCGGAAATGAAATTCACATTTATTTCTCAATAAAAATATAAGAAATAAATAGACAAGTGGTTTTTAATAGAAGATTCTAGGAAAATGGAAACATTGATGGCTACCCATATGAAGTATTTAAGAGGTGATAATGGAAATAAGGTTGATGTAATATAATATATGAAAATAATTTAAAGTCGATTTTACCTAAAAGTGAACCAACATGATATTATGTTTTCCACTTGTCATTCCACATGTGACCAAAGATATCCCATGTTAATCTACTTGCTAGTAGTGAAAATAACTCTCTATTACATTAATTAAATTCTAGATTTTAGATTTTTTTTATCATAAATATCAATAGTAGTAACTATTAATATACACTACTAAATATTGTGTAGGTTTAGTGGATGATTGCAAATCAATATAAGGTAGTGCATTATATCTTATATGATCAAGAATTTATAAAATGAGTAATAAGCAAGACTACATTTGCCTTAGCACCATGGAAGAATAATATATTATGGACAATCAAGCATGTAATCCATTTATATGGATTAAGAAATTTTTTTAGGATTATTGAATTGATGTGAAATCTCATGTTAAAATTGGGTGGTGATAAATCAAGTGTTATCAATCTTAGAAAAAATATTGTCCCTCACTCAAGTATAAAGCAAATAAATAAAATTTCATTTAATTAGGGGGAATGATGTACAAGGGATGGTTTAGTTGGAGTACTTATCAAAATAGTATCATATTTTCGGCATCATGACTAAGAAACTATTCAATGATAATTTTAAAAGGCATCATTTAGGTCTTAGGGTCCACCTTTCTCCATCCAACTAGATGATTTGGAGAAGGTACATCCACTCTCCTTTGTGATTTTATATTTTTAGCAAGGTTTGAAATAAATGTTGGGATTTATAACCCTATCTTGTGAAAATTCATAGATGTTCTCTATGAAATCATTGAAAAAGGTGGAGAAGTTATCTACGAGTTTATAGGGAGTGTTTTCCATGATTTGAGATGAAAATGTCTAGGATTGTTCTTTCTTGTGAAAAAGAGGGTGTTATATCATGAAAATATTTAATCAAGGGGTGAAAAATACTTTTTTATTTTTGTTTCAAAATTTCAATCACCCTGGGCATGGTCACCTAGGTCTATCTATTTTTTCTTGTTCTTTTACCTATCAATAAATATTATCATACCACGGGTGTAGTTCTTCCCTATTAGATGTTTTAAACTACAGAGCCAATTGTCGACCATGGACTACTTCAAGAAACACCATGGGCATAGTGTTATACCAATTTCAAAATGGTACAGTGAAAAACCTCAATGGTGACCACAATGATCATTATGGCCTTAGATATTTTACACAGGAACACTAGAAGTCAACTAAATGATTCATATGTTTGGAAGGATTTATTCTTTTTTATATCACGTTCTTTATCATTATAATAGTTCTTGAAGCACTATCATAGCCAGTAAACTTATTTGAATATGATTACAAGGATAAAACCAGATCATTGTATATGTATATTGAAACTAATGGGTAGTGTGATCTTAGTGAAATATGAATCATTATAAGTACTATCCTGGTAATTTTTTGAGGTGAAACTTGAAAATATGATTTTCCCTATATGTGTGTGTTAAAAAACGATCAATATTTACATTAACTGATGACAATGGTTGTTTAATTAGGGAAACATAAAAATAATTAGATCAATGATTCAACCCTTATTTGTGATTATTTATTTATATAAGAGGTTCCATTTCAAGATGTATCAAAAAGAAAGGTTCCCCTCATTGGTTATTTTTTGTTTGAAGTTTGAGATGGATTTTCTCTACGTTTGATGTTCTTGTCACTGTATTTATTTTTTATATCATGGAAAATTATAATTTAGGGAATAAAAGGGTATTTAAACTATTGATGGAAAAAGGATGTACAACTGGGTCCCAGTGACAGCACAGTCACCCCGCCTTAACATGGCTATCAAGTCCTGGCCCACTAGGTACCACCAGTTGCCCCGCAGACATGTGGTCCCCACCCTGGGGGCCACCCAGGGGCCCGAACAGGTCATATGACTAATGATTGTCCCCACAAGTCAACACATGGCCTTTCCAGTGTTCTTTTTCTTCACTCACACACACCCTGGGAAACATCCCAGAAGGTCACCCATCCTGATCATTACTCTTGGCGAAGCACGCTTAACTGTGGAGTTCTAATTAGATAGGATCCCTAAAAGAAAGGTTCCCCTTGTTAACATGAGTCATATCAAATTTTCATTTAACCCTTTATCATTTGGGGATGTTACAATCACCCCCCCTTTAGAGCACAACGCCCTCATTGTGGGCCGTACATATCAACCCAAGAAGTGCACCACACATAAGGCTGTGTACCACCTCTGATACCAAATGTGACAACTAGGTCCCGACGATAGCACAATCACCACGCCTTAACATGGTTGTCGAGTCCTGGACCACCACGTACCACAAGTTGCCCCGCAGAAACGTGGTCCCCACCCTAGGGCCCACCCACGTGCCCGAACGGGTCATATGACTAATGACTGTCCCCATAGGCCAACACATATCCTTTCTAGTGTACTTTGTCCTCACTCACACACACCCTATGAAACTTCCCAGAAGGTCACCCATTCTGATCACTACTTAAGGCCAAGCATGCTTAACTATGATGTTCTAATTAGACAGGCTCCCAAAAAAGAAGGTGCACCTTGTTGACATGAGTCATATCATCTGTTCATTTAACCCTTTATCATTTGGGTATGTTACAAAAGTTATCATATCTAGAAGAATATGATGTTGCCTAATTTTTTTCAATTAGTTTAGAAGATCTAGAGTTTACAATTAACGGGTTTCTAGCTCATGAGGATAATATCACATTAATAAAAACAAATAGAAGAATATTGAGAATTATAGTTATGTTAGGAATGATTTATTGTCATCATTATATGAAAAGTAATTTATAAAAGGGGTAGGCATAAATACCTTTAAAGGGTTTTGGGATAAACATGAAAATATCTACGATGACAATAACAAGGTAACGAATATTTCAATATTGAAATATAAATTTCTGAATATTCAAGAAGAAGAAACGTTTGATCACTTCTTCATATGAGTAAATGTGATTTTTAGTATAGTTAGATTCTATGGTGATAATTTGATGACACTACAATTTTTGATAATATAAATTGTATCTCATCAGACATGTTTGATTCTAATGTATATATTCTTGAAGATATTGATCCAAAAACACGTCCTCATGATTATTTTCACAACACCCTCATTTAGTAAGAGAAGATAAATAAATGCATTTTCAAGAAGATCTGTTGGGATGAAAAAGAATTAACATTTATCGTCTCAAAGAAAGTGAAACATAAGAATAAGGTTGATGAAGAAGGTTTTGATTATCATGATTCTTATTATGTTTAAGATCAAACCTTGGATAAGTTGATTCCTCTAATCTCTAAAAATGAGAGAAGGGGAATGATAATTTGTAAAGGTAATATTATACTAAAATTCTTTTTTTTGGGTTCATTGGAAATTTTTCTATAAATTGTCATAAATTAAAAGAATATAGATTCAATGGTGAACAAGTATAATCACTAAGGATATTCTTTAAGAAGATATCATAAAATTTTGAAAACCCAAGGGATTATTGTAAAGGTAAGAGAAATAATTTCCCAACAATCAAGAATGGAAATTTCTTATCATAATTTGAAAGCATTGATAACAATGATAAAAAAGATGAAATGATGATGTCAACATTTTTTGATGAAAAATATCTCATTGATAAGATGAATGAAGAATAATTAACTATTGAAAGTTGTAGTGATGTTGATGACAATGACGAATCATATATAGAGTTATTATTGAAAATTGAAGTGAATGAGTGTCTCCCAAAGATCTATAAGATGAAAAAATGGATAAAAACTTTTAAGAAGAAAATAAAATCTTCTAAAAGTAATGAAACTGTTTATTTTGAAGAAAAATATAAATTATAGAAAATAGTTAATGAGGGGATTAAACAATTTTTTGAGTAGAATAATTCAAGAATCATGATACAAGGAGTGAAATATAAAGAGAATAAGTTCGATCATTTATAATTAAAATTGGTGAGTACAGAAAAAGAACTTGAAATTTTTAATTTGAATTTATAGAACTCTATTAAAAAAGTTACAGAAATATCAATTAAATATGAGGCTCATAAACTTCATAAAAGATCAATAACAAATCAATACACAAAAAGAACACACAATATGTATGAGAAAAAGAGTCAAATTGAGAAGATCAAGTTTCTGAAAAAATCATTTTATTTTCAAGATTCTATAATATTTTAGTACATATACATTAATGAAAAAATGTTACAAATAGTGAAGGATAAAAGGAACAAAATAATTCGGATGTGACGAAGAAAGAGTCAGGAGTCCTCCAATTTTTTTTGAAAAAAGGATTGGAGATTAATGATGGACGTAAAGTTGAAAAGTAAGTTCATTTTTCTAGATAGTATGATGTTTTAATGTAAAATATTCGTCTTTAGGGTTATTAAAAGCACTACAGGTGTTATGAGAAAATTTCAAGGATGTGCTGGTTTAATTAACAATATAATTATAATTTTATATGGTTTCGAAGATTGAAATTTAGGGGGATTCCCCTCTTTCATAGGATAATAATTCAAATAAAACATTACAAATCTAGATTAAAATTTGAATATATATTTCATCCATTAAAATGACTATGAATAATGTGAGAAACTCGCACATCTTGAAAAATGGTTCATTGTTGTGCTACCATCCCAAATTTTATCATGAAATAGTGCCGAGAAGTCTCAAAATAAAAAGGAGAATGGAAAATACGAACCGTTAGTATTTTAAGTTTTTTATAAATAATCCAAAGGAGAATGTCCATGGATTTCGGTTAGTGGTTGTTCCTCACAAATTATATAATATCTAAATCTACTCAAGGATATTAAAGAATGCAAATACGACTCTTTTAACTTTATAAATGATGGGTCATTCAAAATCAAATGTGTTGGATCGATATTGACTAGTAAAGATAAATTAAAATCCAATAGAAAATTGTATGTCGAAGTAATGAAACTATATATTCTTAATGTGTCGTAGTTATGTGATGAAGGAAATTAAGTGGAATTTCTAAAAGATTGGTTTATTATGAAGATCTTGAAGGATGGATTTATCTTGAAAAGTGGAAAATAAACAAGAGGTAATTTTTTTCAGATTAGTGAGACTATAAATTCTTATTTTTTGAGTATGAAAGAATAAAATAAACTACAACATCAAAGACTTGGAAATATTGGACAAAAGAAAATGTGTAAGATTATTGGTGAAGACAATGTTCATGTTGTTACTATGTTTAAAAGAGAAAGGAACTAGATGAGTTCTACTTTTTAAAATGGAAATATTGTGAATACTCTACACAGTAAGGTAGAAATAAAATGTACTCTTCCTTTTTACTCTCACATTTGCGAGCCCATGAGGATGTAATAAATAAATAGATATAAGTATTTTATCTCCTTTATTGATGAACTTAAACACATTACATGTACTAAGTTTATGATGAATAAATCAAAGACTCCAAAAAGGTTCAAGAGTTTCAAGAGAAGTGTAGAGAAAGTGTGTGGTTACTCTTTAATGAATATTCAAGTAGATAAAGGTGTTGAGTATATCAGTGGAAGATTTAAATCTTATCTTGAAAAACATTGGATATCTCATGAACTGAATGCATCATACATAGCTCAAAAAATGGTGTGGTTATGAAAAATAATACAATTCTTATGGGGATGGATCAAACATTTTTTTTTGATAATGAAGCATATCATTATTTATAGAGAAAAGCTATTAGTGCATCGATTCATGTTCTAGAAATCTATTTTTATAAGAATAATTATGATATTACATCATATGAAATGAATTATAATTAATATTCATGTTTTAAAGTATCTAAAAGTTTTTATAAGTCATTGAATTTTCAAATTTTGTGGTGAAAATCTAGGAAAATATGAAAATAGAGGTGTTGATGTTATCTTCCTAGGTTATCCAACAAATAAAAGAGGATATAATTATTATAACAAAGAGATAGGTAAAATTGTTTGTTATATTATTGTTAATGTGATGGAACAAAAAAATAAAGTGAACTCACATAAAGAAACATGTTCTAGAAGTAATGATGAAAAATCTATTAATATGAAAAATTAAGATGAAGTTATATAAAATAGTGATAATTATGAAGAGGCTATAGTTGAATATATTGATTCAAAAAATTAAAGTGATGAATAATGATCTTTTTAACTCATCCTATGATGATAAAGAAATTTTATTTCTAAACTATCATTATAAATCATTGAAAACATATTCAAACTATTGGACCTTAGAGAACAACCTCACACATCTAATTCTTCTCTCAAGTTAAAACAAGATATATTAAAGAAGAAATGAAACATGAAGAGTGTGATGAACCTGAACTAAATACCCTTCCCCCAAGATGGTACACAACCCATACCATCCCATAACAGAAGGGATTTCTCGATCCCCACAGGCTGGCGAATAGCACTCAAGCATCAAAATAAAACCATATGTAATGAATTTTCCCATCCTGAAGCAAAGACATTGAAAACAAACAAACAGACACAAAAACACACACACACACACACACACAGATATATATATATATATTATAATAAATAGTTGAAAATATAAATATAAAACATAACTAAAAAACTATGGAAACCAAAAAAATCCAAGGAAGGGAAAAATATCCAAGGACAAGTCCAACCAAAAAGGACTACCCAAATAGGAAAAATAACTACTCTATGTGATAGTGTTAGAAAATCCCACTGTCTCACCACCAGCTACCCATCTCAGCTCATAGAAAATCCCACCACCATACTACAATTCCTTGAATTTCCATGCATCAAAAGACATGACCAGGTCTATACACCACTAAATAGTTACAAAATGTGTGAGCTGCCAAGATCATTAGGGTATCACCCAGATGTTCTATATAATGTCTCTAAACAAAAATCCAAGAATTCTCAATTTAAATAAAACAATGCATGATAAGATTTTAAAAAAAATTATATCAAACAAATGGAAAAAAACTATTTAATTTCCCCATTTTAAAAATATAAAAATAAAATAGGTAAATAAATTTGAAATTAGTTCATATCCCTATATCATAGAATATATATCCAGTCACACCAAAACAATCCATGCAATATTTATCATATCAAGTCCATAGTAGTAAAAAATGGAAGTAGAATCCTAAATCAGCAAAGAATTAGCATAGATAACATAATTCTAGTGATAACATTATGTCATGAAATCTTGGTAAAATGTACCTAACCATTATAATTTTGTTCACATAAATCCACTAGACATTTACATTGAGTTTAGAAGTCAGAGGAACACCCCTACAAGTGAACCCCTCAATATGAAAAACATATCCATTGAACATTGGGCATAGGGAGTAGAGATAATCCCAATGAGAAAATCTGCCAAAATTGGATAATATCTATTACTATACCATCCACATAAATACCCAATATTTCCCATGTACTCAAATTTTAAAATTCATTTCCCCAAACAGTTTCCATCAAATGATGCTTTCCAAATAATTTCATAAATCATTTTACAATGATTTGAAAACCCTTTTCCATTTACCAAAACTAGGGGGAGGCCATATTTTATCAAAAAACCATTTCCTCAAACAAAATGAAAATCATTTATATCATTCCATATCATTTAATAAACAATTTATCAAAGAAATATAAATAAAATTCACCAACACATGCTATAGATAGAAAATCCTACCTCAAAACCCAGGATAACACATGCTTGAAATTGAACCCAATAAAAAGGGTTCAACTATGAAAATAGTGGTCATAGATTAAACTTACACATATTATAATTAAATTAATTTTGGAAAGGTATTAACAGATAAGAGGAATCACGACATACATTAAGAATTCACACCCACCACACCACAACCAATGAAAAAGCATCCCCCAAAACAAGACCACACGAAAAATAAAAAAAGAAAACAATAAGAACCATTACCATGGGTAAATGGATAAAATAATGAGATTAAATGACACAACCATAAACAAAGAAAAAATAATCATAAAGTATTACTTTCTTAGGGAAATGAAAACCAACCGTAATAGTAATCAAATTCCAAGCAGATCAATATGGATCGAACATAGACTCCAAAAAAAACCAGAGAAGCCTTCTATTTCATGATACAAGAGTGATACATAAGAATGAAATAAAATATCACTATTAAAAAATATAAAATAATTCTACATGAAATTTACTTGGTTTTTAATACCTTTATACATCATCTGATCATCATGGATCATATATACCGAAAAACCCATAACCAATTTAAAAAAAAATATTTTATTACTACACAGACTGTAATATTTAAATGGAATGTACTCAATCCATGCTGTGTGCTAGATTCATGAAATCGTCCCTGAAGAATATACAAGATGTTTACTCCCATTTCACAAAGTGTATTACTCTTATATACTATGAAAACTACATATTCTTACATGAAATATCAAAACAACTCAAGCATCCCTTAAACTCGGGGAGAAACCCTTAAAACCATTAACACATTTATACATGGAAACCATAAATTCAAAAATATATTTCCCTTACCTTTAGGTCATTTTCCCTAAAACATTTCTTCTTATTATCGATAGTCCCAAGACAAGCACAATTTAAAAAGGGAAAAAGTAAAGAGAATGGATTTACATAAAAGTGGGTAACGAGATATAACAAACTCCCCACTATAAGAATTTATATTCTTGAGAAGTAATGTGGAAGAATAATTTTCTGTAAATAGGTGAGATCACTGCTACCTCGTCAATGATTACAACCTCATGTATCATGAGAATATGATTTGTTCTACCATAACACTATGACCAATGGAGTTGAATTCCCAGAAAACAAATTCACTTGAGTGTTAATGATATCAACTAGCTTCTTAACAATAGAAACATCTAGCTATAAATAAATATATTCCTAACTCTAAACCTAATAGGGAACACGATGATATTTACGAAGCTACGATACATGGAAAAAATATTTAATTCCTATCAACTATGCTAGTAACGGTAACAGATAAAAAACCTAACCAAGTCATTAAATGTCCTCAAATGGTCCCACATATCTTAGCGCCAATATTCACTGTTTTTCAAGCCTATGGGGACCTAAACAAGTAGAATCATTCATGGAAACCCATAACCTATCGAAAAATATAAAGGGCGGTGTCATTGACATGACTTTGTTTTTGATTATGCAATGTAACAAGATACCATGGAATATCTCGAATCCTTATAGATGTATTGTGAACAAAAATTGGTCCCACCAAAGAATTTTCACCCAACTATTCCCAAAAAATATGTGATCTTCATGGATGACTATAAAAAGATTAAAAAGTATCCATTCTTATTGATGATTGAAATCTATTTTTAAAATAAAACACAATCAGTCTTACAAAGATATCCCAAGATCCACCAAATTCTATGACACATGCATGAATCATATCCTCCAGATCCTTAATAACAATATTTTTTGACCATATGTCTGGGGATGATTTGTTTTACTCAATCTAACCTGAGTCCCAATAAAATCTTGGAGCATTCTATAGAAAAATGAAGTATAACTTGGATCCCTATCGAAACAATGGAAGAAGTAACCCCATAAAACCTCACAATTTTCTACATATATAAATTACCTAGATATTTAACTTTTATAGTATCTCTAATTGGAATAAAGTGAGGTGAATTTGTCAACCAATAAATCTCCACCAGATAAAATTTCTCCCATAGGGATTTCAAGGTAATTCAATAAAAAAAATCCATGAATACATTATCCCATTTTCAAAATGGTATATGAAGAGGATGATATAAATAAGAAGGTTTCAGATGCACTACCTTAACCTATTAGAAGTTGTAACAATGGGACAGAAAACTAGTAATTCCATGCTTCATACGCAGCCACCAGAATCACCGTCTCATGTCATAGTACATATATGTAGTACCTGGATGAATGGCCCACAAACAACCATGACAATAAAACAAAACAAAACTCCTCATAGATTATGGGGGTGAAAAACGGATCCCCCAAACTGATAATACCTTCCAAAGAGAGAGAATAAGATGCAATAGCCCCCCCAACATATAAGTATTCTTGAATTAATTTGAACTCATAATAAATCTAATGACTATGATGATTAGACTCAATGAGAGATGAAGATAACTAAACACTGGTCAAATCTATTCCAATATTATCCTATTTATCATCTGTATGAAAATGTGTTAAAACCCACATACAGTTCAACTCTTCCTTAGATTCCAAAACATCTTGTGATGGAACTTTTCTAATAAGAGCATATGCAATGATATTCCCCTTCCCCGGGGGGTAGGTAATATCATTTTCAATCTTATAAAGGTATTACACCCACAAAATCTATATAATATTAAAGTATTTCTATGAATATATATATATTATACACTTATGGTCAAAAAATACTATGAACCATTCCCTAAAAAGATAATCCTGCCAACACTTAGGTGCATGCATAACTGAAAAAATCTCTAAATCATGAGTGGGGTAATTCTTCTCATGTGGTCAAATATGAAAAGAGTTATATAACACCACATCATCATCCTGTATTAGTACACATCCCAAAAAATCACTATAATCATCATAAAAACTACACACCCCTTATTGAGATCATGTAAGATCAAAATAAGACTTTATGTCATAAGTCATTTGAACATATCGAAAGAAGACTAACACTTTTCATCCCATGTGAATTTCCCCCATTTCATGGTAATAGTATTTAACGGTGATTCGAAAATTAATAAATCCTTGGGTAACTATTGATAGTATCCTGCAATACCAAGGAAGCTCTAAATTTAGATTCATTTTGTGGCTCCTCCCAAAAAAACACAACCATTACCTTATCAGGATCAACTGATAATCCATGCATAGAAATACAATTCCATAAGAATTTAACTTATTGAACATAGAAGTTTAATTTTGAAATAATTCCATAAAAATCGCAACTTATCAGGATTTCCAAAAACATGCCCATATGGTGCTCATGATCACACTCAAATCTCTAATAAACCATACGTTCATCTACGAACACTTCCAAAAAAGTGTCAAGATTCTAATAGAATATTTAATTAATAAAATCCATAAAAACATCATTATAATTAGTCAGACCAAATGGAATAACAAGATATGCATAATGTCTATAACTTCTCATGTAAGTTATCTTTGGTATATCACACTCTCAAACTCTGAGCTGATGATAACCCAACCAAATATAAATCATTGAAAACCAATTTTACCCATTTAAATGATCAACAAAATATTCCACATGATGAAAAGGATACTTGTTCTCAATTTTAACATAGTTCATCTCTTGATATTCCATACACAACTAGAGTTAATCTTTTAACTTCTTTACAAAGAGCACCAGGGTTACCCAAGGAGAAGCACTAAGAAGAAAAAAACATTTTTTCTCCAGCTTATCCAAATAAATCTTGAGATTTTTTATCTTTTCTAATTCCTTTTGATAAGAAGGTATCAATATTAGTTGTTTCCCTATCACCAGGTCAATATCAAACTATACCTCCCTCTATAGAGGAATCCTATAGAAATCTTCTAGGAAAACATAAAGAAAACCCCAAACAATGGTAGGAAGATCAATATTAGAAGAAACTTCATGATGATAAACAACAAAAGAAGACAAAAAACTCCTGAGCTTCAGGCAGGAAGGTCCTGCATGGCCTGACCTCAAGTCTCATGCTCCCAAAAATACCCATTATCTCACATCGATAGTAATAAATGAGATATACCAATGATAATGATAAACCAAATATTGATGAGAAACAAGAAAATCTATCATGATTATTAAATCAAATAAATCTATACCAAGAATAAGAATAGCCCATACTAACTCCACATCATCTATCGATAGCACATAAGAAGGACAGTAAAACTCACTCTCTTTCCTCTTACCAAGAGTTGTCAGTAGCATCATAAAAAAGTACATGACTTCCATCATAAGGTTAATCTTATAAAAAATGGAAGATATAAAGGAGTGGGAAACACCTATATTAAATAATGAAATTGCTACAGAGGATGCAATAAATATAGTACCTCTTACTATCGCCGGATCTGTGTATGCCTTCTCTGGAAAATAATCGACTATGTTATGTTTATTAACTCCTTAGGCCCGTGGTTAGATCCCTATAGTAGTTAAATCATTTGACTATACCACAATAGCCTAGGGAGACAAAGATCCATGACCATATGAAGGTGTATATATATCTTGAATAAAGTGATGTTGATGACCGTAACATCAACAACTATTACACGTCTTTGCAGGTGAAGGACAAGAAGACCATGTTTTTCCAACCTTTCTACAATAAGAGCATGTTAGATTCACACCACTAGTTAAAACTAGAGGTTCCTAAGAAGCCTACTTCCAAGAACCGCCACCATGACACCTTTGGTGATCCTGTAACTTTTTCTATTTTGACTAGTGTGCCACAAATGATACAAATAGGTGGAAGAGAAGGGGAAGAATATCCAACCTTTCCTTCCATATTTATATCATCTACCATTTCTCTACCCACTATCTTTACATAGGTAGAAATATTAAACATAAATAACTATGATATGATATCTAGTAAGAAACAATATAGGTAGTTTTGAGCTTTTAACTGATCATTATTTATAACATTTGGTAAAAAATGAACTAGTTTAGAAAACCGATTATTGCACACTGCCACCAAACCCTTTCCATGTGGAAAAGATAAGAAATCCAAATAATTCTCCATCAACAATGACTCTAGATAAAATCAATAGAATAATAGAGTATTGAAAACCTTCTAGTCTAAGTACACATGCCTATCTTTCTATAGCATAAAATCCCACCAACAGTTTCTTGGAACCTCAAATCTAATTGTTGCACACTTCACTTTGATACACTCTGTTCTATCCAGGTAGTCAGATATCTGAGAGATATTTTCAACTGAGTCCTCTTCCTCTTGAGGTTAATTTATTCTTTTAAAAGATTATTGATTCTCAGGAATGATCCCCATGATTGATCTATTTCTCATATAACTTCAATCTATACCTCAAAAATCGCTTTCAGTGCTTGTGTCACATTCTGGTAAACAACACGAACTGCTCACAAAATTTCTTCGATAAAATTATAATACATCAGAGGATTCCCATGAGCATCGTCCACATCACCCTCCTGAGTAACTCATAGAACACAACTCAGAGGCATTATTCTACACACCCAAACAAATTAAATTACCATGCAGTAGAGAAATTTCATTTCAAACTAGAAAACCCTGAAGAAAAAGCTAAGATCAAAAACAAGAACTCAAAGTAGGACACAAACATCTAAACATCCCATTGTAACTTTAGTCGCATCACTATAAGAGATATCCAGACACTCACTGTAATATAACTCTCAATTACTGACAATCCTATCACCAGTCTACTAGAGGTCCCAAGACAAGGATTCTTAAGGAAAAACCACCTTTGATAGAAAACTATGTTGAACTCAACCCAAATTCCCTCTAAATCTAGTACCTGACCCAAATAATCACATACCCATAGGGCATTCGTGATCTCCATGTGTCTGTGAATAGAAGTCAAACATCAAAAATTAATTAGATGGAATGATTTCTCCAAGCTAAAGCAATGACATGGTACAAACACACTAATATATATATATATATATATATATTAGAGAAAACAATGGATTATATAGATATATTCAATAACTAAAAAAAATAGTGGAATGAAAAAATCTCAAGATAAGAAAAAAAATAACCATTTATAAGTACAACCATAAAGGACTACTAAAATAGTAAAAATAACTAATCCATGTGATATAGTGGGAAAACCCCTACTATCTCACCACCGTTTACCTATATCAGCTGATAGAAAACCACAACTCTGCACAACGACGCCTCTCATTTCCTTACATAAAAAGACATAACCCAGTCTATACACCAAAAAAGAGGTACATAGGTTTTCAGCTAACATGATCAGTACGGTCTCACTCAAATGTTCCATATCAAGTATCAGAAAAATAATTCAATCATACAAAATATTAAAGAAAACAAGGTTTGATAATAGTTTAACATTTTTTTTATATCAAAATAATGCAAAAATAGTTTAATTTTTCATTTTTCCACATTTCAAAATAAAACAAGTAAATAAATTTCAAATAAGTTTATATCTCTATATCTTATCAGATTTATTAAGTAAAAAAACAAATCATGCATCATTTCTCATATCAAGTAAATGGAATTAAACAAAATAGTATAATCAAAAATCAGAAGCCCAAATTATCCAAGAAGAAGCACATGTAACATCACAGATGAGAAAATAACAAAAATATGGACAAGAACTATTACTATAACTTCCACCTAAGTTACCAAGGATTCCTATTCAGGAAAGTTACCAAATCAATTCAGTAAACCATTTCCACCAAATCAGGCTTTGAAATTCATTTCATAATGCTTTGAAAACCCTTTTATATTTACCAAACCTAGGGGAAACGATATTTTATCAAAAACCCATTTCCAAACACACAAATAAAATCATTTATATCATTATATTTATTTTAATAAACAATTAATAAATGTAAGAGAAATTTATCTCACCAATAGAGGCTAGAGACGAAACCACCCACCTCAAAACTTGGGGTCACACACACCGACAATAGAACCCACCAAAAAGGATGTAACAATGAAAATTTTGGTCCTAGAATCACCTACACATCATATAATTGACTCAATTTAGAAAACATATCAGAGAAGAAGTTTAATAAACACATACATCAAGAATTCACACCCATCGCACCACAACCAACAAAAGAACAACTCCCAAAACGAAACCGCAAAACGAATCAAGAAGAAAATCGGAAGAATCAATACCATGGGTAAACCGATTTGATAACATAGTTACATGAAACTATTAAAGACAAATAAATGAAGAAGAAGAAAGTATTACTATCCCATAGAAAACAAAACCAACTGTAATGGTGATTGAATGATGAACAGATCAATTATGATCAAACAGAGACTCCAAAAATCAGTAGAGAAACTTTATAGGTCATGATCCGAGGGATATATTGAAGAATAAAATAAAATATCACTCTCACACCACCATAATATCCATTTACACAACAGTTACACTATATTTAATCCCGTTACACATCATGTTATCCTCATAGGCCGCATATTCCAAAAAACCCATATCCTTATTGTTAAAACATGGTCTTTTATTGTAACACAACGTGTAATATTTACACGAAGAGTACTCACTTCATGTTGTATAATAGATCCAAAAAAAATTCCTGCTTAACATACGCATCATGTACTCTCATCACACGAAATGTATTTATCTTGTAGACTGTGAAGACTGCAGATTCTTACATGAGAACCCAGAATACCTAACGCATCCTCCAAACATGCGGAGAACCCCACAAAACCATTAAAACATTTATACATGAACTCTATTAATTTAATGTAAAATACATCCCCAAAATTGAGTCCATTTTTTCCAAAAAACATTCTTCATTCTCAGGAGTCCCAAGATTCACATAATTAAATATGTATATAAGTAATGAGAATTTATTTCCCTAAAAGATAGTGACATGATGTTCCAAAGAGTAGATTTATTGAATTAATAAAGAGAAATATTAGATAGAAAATAATGAGACTTTATATTTGTTACCCAAGTGGAACCTCTCCCATCACAAGGAGTAGTATAGATTATTATTCTGAGGTTGCCTTTTGAACCAACTATTAGGTATCTAGCGGAATTCAGGGTTGATCCCAGAGGGAAATGAGAGAATGAAAGGTGAAATTCAAGTTGGCGAGTCTTGGTTGATTGGTCAGATAGAATGAGTGAAGGGAACATTTTGAATGAATTTATAATTTGGGGTTTCTATGATTTTGGGTTTTTATTGACCCCTTATGGGATTTTCTTGTCACCTTGTAGCGTATTAAGAATTAAACACACTGATTTCATCCTTCTTGTGTGTTACATTTAAATGTTTTGGACTTACATCCATAGAAATAATGAACATGAAGTGTTTTTTTTAATTTAAACCCATGGTTTTTATTAAATAAATATAAATGGATTTCATTTAATGATTTCATGAAGTTGATGTGTGGTTTGTTTGGGTTTTTTTATTATGAAGCATCAATTGTTTTACACGGAGATTTTTATTTTATGTTACGTGTCTGGAATTTTTTCTCTTTTATTTTTTCATGATCTCTATATGAACATACATATATACAAATATATATATATATATGAATTTTGAAATCAAAATATATATATATAAACACATTATTTCCTGTAAATATTTAAGTATGTATGAAATATAGATAGGATTCATTCAATATAGCATATTATAATGTGTTTTTCTTTGTTTCAAAAATACATTCCACGAGGGAATATTATTATTTTCTTTTTAAAATTATACCTTTGAGGATTGTATGGATATTTTTAAAAATTCTTTGATTCTCACTTTTCAATTTTGAATAACATTGATAGAAAAAAGTATTTTTTGAAAATTAGTAGTAATTTCAAATGTTATGGCCTTATTGGTACCATAAAATGGATTTTATAAAACTTTATCACTATATGTGGAATATTTATATATTAGTTTTGATGAGATGATATTTGTTTTTATTTTAAAAAGGGATATTGTATTGATGGGTGTTTGAATGATATCTGAATAGACTTGTTTGGGTTATTTTAATTGTGGATTGATATGTTTTCTGAAAATACTACCATGCCTCCCATTAGTATCATAATAGGGATTATATACATCCTAGTGGGGAAATAAATATATCTATAACACATATATCAATGTCAATATGGGATTCCAATAAGTTAGGCTAGTTTTGGGTCACTATAGGTTACAAAAATAGGAACCCATCATCATGATTATAAGTTTTTCTAACCCAAGATTGTCCAGAGTCACCTCAGAAGATGTTTTATAATTTACCAAGATAACATATGCTTCATTTACTACTTCTTACATTTATATTATTTTTTCATTACTCCATATTTAATATTGATCTATTATATTGTGACCAATTTTTAAATGTTTTTATTTGGTTGTATTCATTGATTTATTTTTTTAATAAATGTTTTATTTTATTATTATATATTATTCATCATGAGTATGGTTATAAGAAGGAATATTAAATAATATTAGAATATTAATAGAGTCTATAAGTATCTTTATTCAATAAAATATTTGTTATTAAGGTGAAAATATTTATTAAGAGAACTTATAGAGATTAATAATATTTTGTATACCATTAATATTAAATGTAAAAACTCTTTAGGTTGTTACATCAAATGTTCCAAAAAATAAATTTGAGGTTTCAAATTCTATATACGTTTTAATATTTATTAGAAAATATTTTTATATATTCATTATTTTAGGTCTACATGTATTCATTCCACCCCTATGAATATTTTATCACCATCTAGGTATATGGAATAACTCGTTAATAATTAATATTTTTTATCAATTAATTTTTATATCTTCTAGTTGATAGAATGAGAGTTTATTATTCTTTTCTATCATATTTCTATTTCTTAATACTCCTTAATTTCATATATTATATTTTCATTAGTTTAGGTGATTTAAGAAAGATGTAATAGATCATTTTACTAGAGGAATGAATTGTCTTTGTTAGAGGATTGAATGTATTAAAATTGGGATTTCTCCAATAAATATAGAATTCATAGAGGCCACAAGGATTCATATATCATAACATTTCCTCATATATACCCTATTGAATCATAGGTAAGAATATGTATTCCTCTAAATCTTAGCTTCAATTGGCCATGAGTTAATAACTAGTGCTTATGTTGTAATTCTCAAAAAATGGGAGGTATTACTCATTTTAGAGAACACAATAGAGTATAACTATAATCCCTATCATAATAATCTCCCATAAAGTTATTTTTGAAATTTTTTCTAGAGACTCATCCCAAAAATCAATATGACACACAATGTTTCTGGTATGACTGAAATTTTAGTTTAAAATCAACAATTTCTATTTACTATTTTTTTACTAATATAAGAACTATTTTATTATACATATGTGTTATTTTTCTCGAGCAAGGGAGGTTTGTTCTACAATATCAATATTCAGGGATATGGGAGAAATATAAAGGAACATTAATGTTTTTGAATGTATGTAATAATTTTTAATTACTAATGTGATTGTATAAAACAATGTTTCAAATGTCTTTAATATATTGTTTTTAATGTATTTGTGTTTTAAGATTCATTTCATTTAAATATTTTATTGGAATTTGATTTTTTTCCTTTTTGGTTCTATTTAGGTTCCAATAGTGTGCTATTACTTCACACTGCACAAGTGTTGTGGTGTTTTCTATAACACACTAGACTATGCCACTTTATCAACACTATTAAAGGCGCTGTATAAGGGATCCTTTATCAATGCTTTTAGAAGTTCTGATAAATGGGTTCCTTTATTAATGTTTATAAAATCATTGGTAAATGGATATTCTATAAAAAAATTATCACAGATAAAGAACCCATTTATCATCTCTTTTCTATCAGTGATAAAAGCCTAAGGTTTTTAATCACACTCCAATAGTCAACATTAATAAATTCCATTTTTAACACTTTTAAAGGAAACTTTTGTAGCAGTGTTAGCACCCAATTAGAATATGATGATAATTTCATGGATCATTGAAAATGGTGATAATATCTCATGTAATGAAGATAAAAAATGAGGAATAACATAGTTGTATTACATTTTGAAAAATGAGTTTGAACCTTGTCATGAATAGAACACACAACTCAATAAGGGGAAGAAGAAGATGATGAAAAAATGGATAAGATGGATAGAGGAAAAGACAAATGTTTCAAGAAATAAGAATCTTATATTGATGGAAAATTTCAAGATGAATATTTCTAAGATGGAAAATATTATGAAATATATTGAAGATAAATTTTATCTCAGATAAGAGGAATTTTCCATGACATAATTGAAGTGTCTTGAAGCACAAAATGATTTAAAAAATATCCTCAAATACTTATGAAATCATTAATGATTAAGGTAGAGTCATCACAAGATGGTGAAAAGAGGATTCCAAAGAGGTAGGTTAATTCTTCTTCTAATTAATTTCAAAATAAATATATTAACAGTAACATTTGATGTTCTAAGACCAAATTTGTACAAATTTTTAAAAAGAATACATGTGTTAAATCCTCTTTCCCATCAAAGGAAGTCAGTAATACATTAAAACAATAGTTTCTATTATAGAAAATACACCAATGGTTCATGGAAAGATAACCCAAAAAATCATTAAGATGGAACACAAATTTATATATAAGATCATGGATCAGAGGATACTGATAGTTTTTAGAATGTTTGGGATCAATTCTAATACAGTTTGTATAATGAAAAAAAATATTGTATATAAAAATCCATTTTTAATGAATAAATTCCTTATTAAGAAATGTTTTTATAGAAGACACATGCACTACATTAGTAATTTTGGACCATTATAGAATATTTTTTGTTGGACTAAAAACATCATTAAGGATTACAACTATTGATAATATATTCTCTCTAAATTGAATGTTAACATTATTATATATTAAGGGTTATAATAATTTTTAATTGAAATAGAATGGGTAAGTGTTAGCCTTGACCAGCAGGATCACAACCCATGACACCCATTTATTAGAGCTTTTAAGGGAGGTGGAATCACTTGGATTTCCCCCTAACCAAGCCCAAGTTGTGATTCAACAACTAAAACTTATGGGAAATTGTTTACAAGATAAGTTCAGTATTATTAAGATCACCACCCAAACAATGTTTGGAGAGCCACCCCAAGAATGTACTACCTCCAAACTTCTTATTCTTAGGACGTATGATAGTGTAATAAGTGGTTATGTATCAAAAACCTTATAGTAATTTTTTTAATATTTTCTTTTTTTCATTAAATAATAATTATATTTTCCCTTTTAATTATTACTTTATACACATTATTATATAATTATTTTAATAAAAACTATATATTTATATAAAGATACCAATTTTTTAGAGAATATATATTTTCTATTAAAACACACTTCTTTATAAATTCAGGAATTTTGAAATAAATATTAATTTAATGAAATAATATTATTAAATAATATATATTTAAATATAAATGATAATAAAATTTAACATAATCCAATTTAATTTTAATAAGGTTAATGATGTTTTTAGTGTTGTAAAAACTAGTAATCTTCAATAAATAATATATTATTTAAATGTTTAAATTCTTATATTTAAAAATTTTATTTTGGTAAACTAAATATTATTTTTGACTTCACCATATAAAAATTTTCCATTTTTAAACTTTTTTATAATTTTTTATACATTCGAATTTTTGGGTAGAAATTAAATACTTTATAAATATATGGTATGTGTTATGACGTCATAATATCCCAAAAGTGATATAATAAATACAATAAAGGGAATACATGACCATAAATATATTTAACCAATAAAATAATGTGTTATTAACACTACCACAAAAATGGGTCTATACCCACAGTTTTCCAAAATACTATGGGTATATACCCACCTATATGCATGGTTTTCCAGAACTGTGGGTATTGATGAGATTTATTATCCTATACTGATCATTCTCACTATACCATGGATATAGGGTACCCACGTAAGCACGAGAATCCAAAATATTGCATAGGAATTCTTTGGGAAAACCTATACCCACGATTCACATTGATCTGTGGGTATAGGTGGGCATATACCAACAGTTTTCATGAATCGTGGGTATTGAATTTGGTATATAAGTATGTACCCGCATTTCATGAAAAACATGGGTATACACTACGATATATAAGTATATACCCACCGTTTTACTGAACCATGGGTAGAGGGTCCGTTGAGTTTACGTGAGTAAGAAATGGGTGGGAAAACCTATTGCCACAGTTTTTTACCTATACCTATTGTATATAAATATATATAAGATAATATATAAATATATAGATAAGTAAAATGGGGTAGTGGTAAGGTGATTCAGTTGTGGAGAAGTGGAGTGGGTTTTAATTCCTTGAACTACATTTTATATATACCCACATTATATATATATATATATATAAGATAATTTATATATATATATATATGAATATACGCGAAAATGGTGTTGTGGTAAGGTACTTTAGCTGCGGAGTAGCGGTACGGGTTCGAATCCCGATGCGTGACATTTTATTTATACCCACAGTTTATATATATATATATATATATCCATATATAGATACATATAAGAGAAATACGTGTAGTGGTATGGTGCTTCAGCTATGGAGCTGCGGTACGTGTTCAAATCCCATGAGTTTCATTTTATTTAAAATCGATACCCATGGTTCTAGAACTGTGGGTATAACATACTTAAACTATGGGAATAGGTGATTTTTATACCAGCACTTTGAATACCCACAGTTTGATGAACCAAGAGTATAGTCTATATCTATGGTTTTCAAACCGTAGGTATAGGTTTTTAAAACTGTTGGTATAACTAAAGGCTATACCGACGCATCTACAACCCATGATTCCATGAAATCATGGATATAGACTATACCCAAAGCTTAGTGGGCTATACCTAGGGTTTAAAACTAGGGGTATAGACTAAATTTCTAGTAGTGTAAATTTATTTGATAAATTTTAAAAAAATATAACAAATCTTTTAAATCCTATATTATATTTTATGGTTTTAAAAACAATTCTTTAGGAACATGGCTCACGTCAACATCATGAATGAATTTACTTTCAGATTATCAGTTGTTAGCCTAATAAAATATTAAAAACCACTCCCCATTGGTAAAAACCATGAAAACTCAATGGTATGATTTGTGGTTTTTATTATTATTCACTTAGAGTGCCATACCTAATTTTAGAAATTAATAAAGAAATTCCCATATCTTTTTCTATAATTTCCTACCCACATAACCTCCCCCTATTCTTCAATAAATACTCATTGAGAATAAATTTACCCACTTTATCCCTCTCTAAATCAGTCCCATGTTATTACCAATATCTTAAGAATTCCCCCCTCAA
Organism: Viscum album; assembly: GCA_963277665.1. Taxonomy (NCBI): domain Eukaryota; kingdom Viridiplantae; phylum Streptophyta; class Magnoliopsida; order Santalales; family Viscaceae; genus Viscum; species Viscum album. The sequence continues at coordinate 182,584 of CAUJRU010000640.1, forward strand.
TCTTTTAGATTCACCCTATCAAGAGAAGAGAATCTCTCATCTTTATTCTTATTTAAGTATTTTCTTTATACTAAGGATTTTAATTTCCAATTTTCCAAGATTTAATGTGTTTCTAACTGGTCCCTTTACATTCCTTATGGTTCTTATATAAAGTGATACCACCTTTCACTCACATTAAAACCTTCCTTAATCCTTTATTTACACCTATTATGTTGTTGAAATTATCCCATGTTTTTCCAAGACACACTTTTGTGTTGTTGATACCCATACCCATTTCCACTAGAGGGTATTCACCTTTATGTAACTATTCTTCATTGATTAGGTACTTCTATGTCTGTAATCCACACTACTTAATCATTGGATTAAATGTGGTGAAATATGGTTTTATGTTGTATGATATATAAGGTACAAAAATTCAATTACATAATATAAATATGATGGGTGGACTAGAATTATATATGAAACATCTATACTTAAACTGCTGGGTCTGACTTGGAGGGTCACATGACCTCATGCATGTCTCCCCATACACAAGAGGCTGTCAACTAGAAGTGAGGGTATGAGTGTGTCAGCAGGGTGATAATTACCTCAGTATCATATCATAAAATCGATAAAAAATAGTAAATTATATTATAAATAACCATACTAAATATGTGGAAACTAATAAATTAAATAATTGATACGAAATGATAAGAGGATCCAAAGGTTTAAATACAATCTATAGTATAAGCATAATATATAAAAATAAATACAAATAGTAGGTCCCATGGAGTTCGTCTGAGTCCACTTCTAGCACCATACTCCTCTGCTTAACCTTCAACCATAGGGCCCTTGCCATTTATAGATCTTGAGTCATGAAATATACAAGAACTCCAAAACACCCAAGTAAGGTGTGAGTAAAATACTATGTAAGATGCTAAAAATGTGTCTTTATCCATGTTTTTTCAAGTATAATAAATTTATTCCTTGATAATATTAAATTCATAATAAGCATAATAGAATACAATCCAAAACCATGTTTTCTTGCACCAACCAAGCCCCCAAAAACTCAAAGTTGTACTAGCTTTAGCACCATGCCATAAGTATAATAATGGAATTAAATAAATGAAAAAGGACCAACCACTAAGATAATAATACCATCTCTCTGTGGTATTAAGGCATAAATGTTGATCAGACTCCCATACTATCATATCCTAGATCTATAATGGGTTAGACCCCCAGACCGTCCGACCCCATCCATGCCTTGGGTCGGCCCCCCCAAGATGTCATTCCCCAAATGTGTTGCCTTGGGTCAATCCCAAATACCATCATTCCCCTACCCTATACTCAAATATATCATTAAAATCATAATATTCCATAGAAAATACCCCTTTATGGGATCAACAAAATATGATAATCCACATATCTGAAGAACTAATAACATCTTCCAAGGCATGGAAACACACATATAGGGTAAATCATATAAGGAAGGCATAACGTATCACCATGAGAATATAATAGAAACTTATAACAATATCTTCTCAAAATAAAATATAGAAACAATAATCTCTTGCAATAATAATGGAATCAAATATCATATTAGGTCTTTCAGGTTATACACACACCCACATGAGATTAAAGTCAAGAACAATTATCAATTATTCCAACACATAAATTATAATAGGGTAACTTGTGTAACAAAATCCCCAAGAGGTAAGGAAATTCCTACTATATATTCAAATATGATCCAATCACAAGGACCACTAACAGAGTCCAATTGAACTACTGAGATATGTTTCCTACCGATCAATTATTTTATTAGAATTGTCGCCATCATAGATATTTAAAATGAAAAAATAATTAAATTATATCTGAATAAAATAACCCAATGCCTTCAAAAACACACTTCTGTTTTAATTTCATCTCATCTATAAAAACCCAATGAAAACGATGATGAATCAATCTAATTAGTATTAGAGGAGATATATAAGATATAATTATTAAGGAAAAACAATATTAGAGAGAGGGAGAGGCATGAGAGATAGAGGGATAGGTGGGGGATGGGAAGGAATTCTCTTGGTTGGAACACCCCCATCCAATGTTTTCAAATTTTCAAGAATTTCCTTTTTTTAATTCATCATTTATTACATTACCATCTCTCCTTGTTCATTAAATGCATAACCTTTTATACCTCCTTACTCTATCTTTGTTGTGCCCTCATGTCCCTCCTTACATCATGCATTTTTAAACATCTCTAAAACAAATTTAAAAAATTCATTAATTATATTTTAAAAGTCATATATATTTATATATGAATTACATATACACACACCTTAATATCAATATATACACCCCCACACACACACACATATATAACCCATATACATACTCATTATAAACACCCAAACATAGACCTTCTAATACATATATACACCTACACACACACATGCCCGTAGATATTTATCCCATATATATATATATATATTATATAAACACTTACCCATATATATATAGTTAAATTTAACCTATATATATATATATACATATTTTAGTATAACACAGAAAAATATTATTTTCCCAATTTAATAATAGTAATATTAACAAATTTTATTATTATTAATACACCTCTATAAATACAACATAACGATCTCAATAATTTTTTTTATAAATTCTGATAATTGTAAATAAATCATTATTAATCAAACACAATTTTATTTATTTTACACAATTAATGATATCTTTATTATTACTTGGATCACCAAAAAATATTCCCGCAACAAATATTTCCACCGTAGATAAATTATTATTTATTCATGTAAAGTCTCATTTTTTTCTTTGAAAATAATAATAATATAATAATATTGTCTTTATTTTTATTATTTTTAACTACTCAATAAATATTTAGATAATAAATAACTCTATCAGTATATACCAGACAATAAATGATAAACATCATCAAAACCATAAATTCTTCCTTTTTGTAGAAAAAATCTCTTAATCTAAAAATTTAAACTAACAAAAGAAGATATTACAATCTCCCCACAATAATTATTCCCATCTTCATAAATCTCATTAGATCATTGATTCACTAGTCGACATCATTGAAGATTCCATATTAAAATTAAAACTTTTTAAAAAAACAAATGCAATCAGTACATTCTAATTTCATTCAAACTCATTGAAACCATCACTTGTACTAGGTGATAACCTGATCCAAATTATTTGTTAAATCCAATTGACTTCTATGTATATGAATAATTTAGAAAATAAAAAACATAGATATCTCAATAAAAAATGGAATGCAATGAAAGGAACACACAAAACACCTAACACATATTGAGGGATTAAGTTCATATTACGAATATCTACATGCTAGTCAAAACCATATATATATACACTTAGGAATAGAATACAACAAGATCAAATAAAAAAATGCAGGAATATTGCACAAAATTAAATACCACAATTTTAATATACATTTAATTATTTGGTCTCTATCAAATTTCAGAAACATGTTTATATATAACGTGAACCTACATGCCTATCATAATGGATGAATGAACACCACAACCCATAAATCACATATCAAAATCATGTGCATCATCCAAGGTGAATTTACAAAATTGTAAAATCAAATGGAAAAAACCTAAATTGTCACTTCATGGAAATATAGAGGCCTAGTATTTAGTGTTGTTCATGAACTATCATAGTTCCCAGGCCCTAGTGACAAACATCCTACTCTTTTATTCCTGGTCCCAAATCCAAGAAAAGTGAAAATACATGTTAGTGAACTTAGTCCTCTGATACCATTTTGTAGAACCCTGACCCAAACCACATGTTCTGAGCAAGTGGGACAGATGACCACATGCCTGCCTCCTCATAGGCAACATGTTTTCAACTAGTAGCAATAGTCTAAGTTCATCAGTGGGAATACATTGAAATTTTTATCATGACATAGAATCTATAATAAATAATAAAAGATAAAAAATATAATAAATAATTATAGTAATTATGCTGGAACTAATAAACGACATGCATGACATACAATAATAAGTGTCTCCCAAAGTGCAAAGAAACTCCAAAGTATAATAATTAGATAAATAAATAAATAAAAATAGTGGGGTCTCCTAGATTCATGACTCATCCGATTTTATCATTGTACTCCTCCACATAGTCTTCCACCAAATATCCCTTCCCCTCACAAGATCTATAGTCATGAAATCTACAAGCACATCAAAATTCCCAATTAGGGGTGAGTACAAGACTTAGTAGGGAACCACCAATGAATATTTTAGTATGTTATCCAAAGTATAAAATTTTTATACCTAGATAATAATAAATGTGTAATAATCATAACAACATAAAATTCAAAACCATGTTTTCATCCTCTAACCAAGTTGAAACAAACCCTAAACTATATCTGCGTCATCTATATGACAAAAGGATAATCATGGAATGTAATAAATCAATATGGAGCATAAAAAAGATCAAAATCCCATCTATCATAGGTTTTAAGGAATAAAATTGGATATGTACCTCGGTTTAGGTCCCTAAACTCACATGCTCCAAACATGCTCCCCCGAGTCACGCCCCCAGACCACCATGCCCCTACCCTATGATCATGTCCATCCATATCATCATCCTCAAAGGTTGTGAACACTACCCTTAAAAATTTTAAACAACAGAATATGTTCTACCAGTCTCAAGTACCAATAACAACCTCCAAGGTATGCTAACAAACTCATAGTGTAAAATATATAAGGAAAACATAATACATTATTATGAGAATATAATAGAAACTCCTAAAAACATGAGATAATAATCAAGCATAAAAATTTGTCAATCTAGTAATACTCATAGAATCAAATATCATATTAGTTCTTGTGAGAAAAAAATGAATCCATGTGTGATCAAATTAAATATCAATTATCAATTAAGACAACACATAAATTATAATAGATAAACCTATGTAACGAAAACCCAAAGAGTCAAAGAAATTCATACTATATGCGCAACGATTCCTTGACGATAAAGATAACATGAAATTATAACTGCACCACTAAGATAAATTGTCTAATGATCAAATATTTTATTTTAATTATCACCATCATTGTCACGACCCGTCCTCGGGGCCCGTGCCGTGACTACCCCAAGCCCGCCTTCCATAGGCCAGGGGCTGGCGACTAGCACCAAGGCATAAATCCTGGTAAAAAGGGAAGGCATTGCCTTTGTAAATTAAACAATCACACAGAGTACAAGCGGAAGAAGTAAACATTAAGTAAAAACTGAGTACAACAGTAAGTGCGGAAAGTAAAAAGGGGCCGGAAATACAAGCCCAACTGTAAAGTACAACTCGAAGGGAAAACAGCAACTGAAAAGTAAAGCTGCTACGCCGAGCTGTCCACTGGAAATCCCACCTGAAGGGTGGGTACAGATAGCTCCTCTGCTCCCCGGGTCCCGCCGTCCGCTCCGAGTATGTCCGCCCAGTGGTCCACCTTCGGGTACCGCCTCGTCGTCACGTCCACCTCTGGGTACCTTCTCGTCGTGAGGTCCTCCTCCAGGTACCATCTCGTTGTATAGTCCACCTCCAGGTACCGTCCAGTCCTCGAACACTCGGCCTCTGTCAGCACTGCCCGTCGTCTGCAACCAACACAACGAGGTGCGGGCATAGCCCGTGCAGGGGTGAGTATAACGATACTCAGTAGGGACCCCGAGACCTTCAAGGTCTCACTAAACCAACAAGGATAACCACAAAGAAGATCTCAATAGATAACCTCTACTTAGGTATATGCCCATACGTATACCTAAGTTATCAAGTAACCCATCTCAATCATTAGAAAACACAAGGATGGAAAGTCTCAGCTCAACCAGGATTTTCATTATCGAAACCGTAACTGCTGAAGAGCTCCGTCTCTGGAGTGTACAGTGGTCCTGTCACGACTCCGAGGTACTGCTCACTAACCTAAGACTGCTGAAGAACTCCACCCATCGAGTACTGCGGGCCAGCTGCTACAACCAAGCGCTCCCATTGCCACTACAACCAAGCGCACCTCTGTCGTGGGTCTGCCGCTACAACCAAGCGCTCCCATGTGCCGCTACAACCAAGTGCACCTCTGTCGTGGGTCTGCCGCTACAACCAAGCGCTCCCATGTGCCGCTACAACCAAGCGCACCTCTGGCGTGGGTCTGCCGCTACAACCAAGCGCTCCCATGTGCCGCTACAACCAAGCGCACCTCTGTAACACACCGAGTCGTTCGATCAGCAGTCGTCGGGTCTCAGCCAGCTACACGGTCTCCGTACTCCGCACGCTCGTCACTGGGAGGGTCCGCTCCACGAGCTACAGGTCGATAATCCAAGTATCTCAAAGTCCCACGAAGAAGTATCTCAAAGGACCGCCACGTCATAGGGGTCTCAACGCAACAGACGGCGCGTCAATCGGACGCCCGGTCTGTGAGTTATTAGCCTTTTCGTCCCAGGGGCCCGGTTGGTTTCGTGAGCGAACCAAACCCGGCCGTATCTCAACTGTACCCCGAACTCTCATAGGGTAAACTCATAGGTACCGTTTCTCAACGCGATCACCAACGCCGCTGACGGTTCGTCAAACGGACGTTCTGTCAGAATGATATCAGCTTTTCCGTTCCAGGGTCCCGGTTGGATTTCGGTGCGATCCAACCCGGCCATTATCCATCTGCATCCAAAACTCGGGCGGAGGATGCCAAAAGTTCCGTATCGTCAATAGGAACGCAACGCAACAGATAGCGCGTCAATCAGACGCCTGGTCTGGAAGTTATTGGCTTTTCCGTATCACACCCACCCTGGGAAACTTCCCAGGAGGTCACCCATCCTGATCACTACTCTAGGCCAAGCATGCTTAACTATGGAGTTTTAACCACGTAGCCTCCTGAAAAGGAAGATGTACCTTGAGAATAGTATACTGAAACGACCGTCTCGATCCAAGGATCGCGTTGCCGCTGACGGCGAGTCGTTTGGAGGCCCGTAGCCCAAGATACGGGCATTTGACCAAAAGTGGTCCGAAACTCTGGGTCTGGGCCCGGGCCGACCGGGCCGACCCCCCTGGTCCGACCCGAACCGGGTCGGCCCGAACCGGGTCGACCCGACCCGGTCCGGCTGGACCCGGCCCGGCCGGCGGCGTGACCCGGCCGGCGGTGCGGCCCGGCCGGCGGTGCGGCCCGGCCGGCGGTGCGGCCCGGCCGGCGGTGCGGCCAGCGCGTCATTCGGGTGCCGCGCGCGGGGGGCAAAGCCCCCCCTTTGTGAAACCGCGGCCCCTTAATTGGGGCTGCTTGAAGACCCGGCCGTGGGAATTAATTCCCCCGGTCTCCACTGCCCGGCCGGCCCGCACTGGCCGGCCGGTTTCGCCACCAAGGACCGGCGACGGCCGGTCCTTCCTTCGCCGACACCGGCGGCCCGGTGTCGGCCGCCGGTCATCTTGCTCCGCCGCGGCCCGGAACCGGCCACGGCCTATGCCATTCGGCGCGATGCGACATCATCGCTTCCCTCCGCCGCGGCCCCGCTCTGGCCGCGGCGCCTTTGACTTTCTTCGACGCGACGCGACGACATCACGTTCTTGGATTTCATTCCACGGCGCGGCGCGACGGCGCCGCGCGTATCTTCCGCAATAAATCTTGTGGTGCAACGACACCACGTTTTCTCGTATCATCCTCAAGATACCATCACGAAAAACAAAGGAGGAGGGTCGGCCGTGTTTGTGCGGTCCGACCCCCTCGCGTTATTCAATAACAAAAAGGGTTTTAATCCACGATTATCACCGAGTTTGTATTCACGAACAATTAAATAAATAAACCCCTACCTCGATTCATATACGGTGCACGTCAACAACCCGCGGAAGAAGAGCGTCGCGGAGGTCGGGTGTCGCAGGGAAAGAACGTCGACTCCGCTGTCGTCGAGGTGCGTTCGAAGGGGAAACGTCGTTGGAAGAAGACGTCGCGTTCTTCGGTGGAGATGTTCTTCGTTGGAGGTGTTATTCGCGTTCTTCGTCGATGTTGAAGAAGTAGAAGACTTAGCCTTTTCTCTCCCAAGTCTCCACCACAAGAACAACTAACCCCAAAATAAAAAAATCCTCCCACTTATTTTGTTAACCCAATATAGGTTTTGAATTTCAAGAGTTTGAAAATTCAAAACCCATATTTAACTCACTTAAGTTATTAACATAAGATGTTATAAAATTAAGGAGGTGTTAAGTTATCAAAACTTAAATGGGGGGTTTAGAGGGGTTAGGAATGTTAAGGAATTTGAAGAGGTGGGGAGGGGTTTTTGTGGGCCCCACACTTTCAAATATCCACACATGGGAAGTTGGATGGATGTGGGCCAACCAACAACTTCCCATGGGAGAAGTTAACAACTTAACATAAAATAAAATTGATTTAACAATTTTATTCACTTTTTTAATAAAACCCCAAAAAATTAACTTCTTCTCCCGCACAAATGCAACTACGGTAAAGGTTCCCTTAAGTGATTACCGGCGTTGCGAGTTCATCGGTGCAATCGGATTTCAATTCCGTGCACCGATTCAAAAGATAGAAATTCTCGCTCGCTCGTTCACTGAACGTACCCGAGCCAAACTTCGGAAATTAATTCCGGGCACACCGGGCCTCAGAATCAGGCGCCGTCAGAAACTGCGTTCTTGTAAAATTCCAAAGAAAATTAAGAAAAAAATTTCCTTGAAATTTCCGGGTCTTTACATTAATCCCACCCTAGGGCTTTACGTCCCCGTAAAGCTTCAATACAAACTAGGGTCACAAAAGCGGTATAGAGAACGCATCTGAGCCTTCCGCTCCCATGTGCTTACCTGGAGGTTCCGTACTGCCAAAGAAAGTGCACCCGAGGAATCAATCGTCCTTGTAGGATCATCTCCTGTCGATCCTCGATCCCCACTGGAGCCTCTGTGAAAGACACCCCATCGCCATCGTCCAGCTCCTCATGGTCGATGATATGCACAGGGTCGAGCACGTATCTCCTCAGTTGAGATACGTGGAAGTCATCGTGCACCTGGTGCAACTTCGGTGAATGGGTCAAGCGGTAAACCACCCTGCCTACCCAGATGGGGACCTAAGAAGGTCCGCTGAACCCTGGAGATAACTTGCCGCCTTGGCCACATCTCCGTAAACCTTGTCGAGGTGAGACCCGTATAAGAACGTGGTCGCCATCCTCAAACTCCAGATGTTTCCAATTCCTGTTAGAACTGGAACTCAAACGACTGCTGCCACGAGGGTAAGGTTAGCCGATTCAAGAGTGATCGGTCGCACCCACCCGTGAAAGAGTTTATCCCGTGCTGCCTGGGGTTTCCTTTTCACCAACCAAGGAAAACCCATCCCGACGTTTTCCTAAAACCGTCAATTTGAGTATGAACAGTTATTTCCCATTCCATACTCAAACTAACGTCATAAGGGCTCGACGCTGTCACCAAGAGATTCCAACCGAAACTCTCGCCTCGAGGGTCTGACCACACCGTTGGCGTAAGTGTGATTATCAAGTCTCCTACCAAGGTATCTCCAGACGTTAGGGTCAAGTCCACAGCTTACCAGAAACTCTAGGTCTAGAACAAGATTTGTGAAAGAAAGAAATGATTCACATCGACGTCCGTTACTACAACATCTAGTAGTGGACACAGACTGTCCCTTGAATCATTTCTAGAGCCATTGGGTCACACTCCTTGACCGCATGCAGGCGCACTCTTCCTCCGCCCTCCAGCTCCCTGAGCCTGGCAGGAATAACTAAGGCGGGTGGTTGTACCATGTTAGGATGTGCACCACCTCATGCTGCTCTCCTAGATCTGCCTCCACGTCTACTTCTTCGTAGACTCATCTCTCCTTTAAGCTTCCTCTTATTAACACGCCCGAGTCTCTATGACTTGCACCGGTTTCCTGTTTCTTAATGCACTGAGCAGTCTTTATCCTCTCTTGGATGTCCTAGACCTCCTTTAGTCTCACAAGAGCTGTTATGATTTCTTCTTTGCCGATAAGAGAAACCCAGTCTCATCCCCTGGATGAACCACATTCGTTGCCTAATATAGTCAATCCTGACATGAATGATGCATTCATGCCATGAATGACGTCGTAAGGCCTTGACGTATCTACTAAGAGATCCAACTGTCACTCTCGCCTCCAAGGGTCGAGTCACACTTTCGGCATCAGTGTGAGGTCACTGGGTCCCCTCCAGTAGAAATCTCGAAAGTGAGGGTCATGTCAACAGTTTAACCGGGACCACTCAGTATAAACCAAACAAAAGGACAGGAAAGAAAAAAAGATAAGTGTCTTTTTATTATTGCAGCTCATAGTACAAAGACACGAATACAAAGCAACATGGAAATAGAAGTACAAAGGACGTATCCACTAGTTCCTCTCCTTCCCACCTGCTCTCAGATCTATACTGCCTTGTCCACTGCTCGGCTGTTACTCAAGCACTCGCCGCTGCTTCTGTCTCGGTGGCTCCTCCAACACCCGCTGATCAATCATACGAGGAGTCGGACAGTCACGTGCCAGGTGACACTTTCCGCCACAGGAGTAACATTGTCTGTTTCTGGCACGCCTGGCTCTGACCCCACCTCGGGTGCCCCGCACCACCGGTCCTAAAACCCGAGATCGTCCAACTGCTAGTCCGGTCATCTTGGACCTCTGCATCATCTGTCTACTGCCCACAGATGACTCGGATACTGATCGAAAAGCACGCGGAAAAGGCAGAATCTCCTGTACACGCTCGGGGTGTAGAGATACTGGAACAAACTCCACCCTGAAGAAGGTCTCGAAGTCTTCCCATGCGAAGTTCATCTCATCACAAAACTGAAACAAGTGGCTCCACCACCTTCCTGCTGCTACCTGAAGGAGGATGGTAGAAAAGATCACCATGAAGTATGCCGACGTCCCCACTAGCCTGAAGACTCTCACCACAGCCTCCAGCCAAACCTCAGCCGCCTGTGGGTCCGTCTCTCCCCGGAACCTGGGTGGCCTCTGGCGCTGGAACTCGTGCAGCGTGCTCAAGCGTCGTGCATCGCCTACTGCTGGGGCTGGTGGCATCGGTGGCCCAACGGGTAGCAGTACCGCTGGTGCCTCCGCTGGTTCCTCAACTGGGATAGGGCCCTGTACTGAGGCCTCGTCGCTCGGCGGGCTGTCAGTACGTACCACTCTTGGGGCTCTATCTGGTCGTCCGTGAAAAGGCATTCTGAAAGAAACATCGTGACACGGTCAAACGTTTGTACCTGGTGAGCTGACCTGGTTTGAGCTGTTTTAAGGGAAAACCTTTGAAAACACACACGCAATTAGTATTTTCGTGCACAAAGTCAGAAATCAGTTGTCAGGGTCCTGGTGTATGGATACGTCGGCCGCCCGCACCAACACTGGACTCCCTGAACTGAAAACCACACTCGATACTCTCAACACTATTTCTTCACAGAAAGAAACATCAGAGTTATAAGTTCTGCGGTAGAACCGAACTCCTCTGATACCAATTTGTCACGACCCGTCCTCGGGGCCCGTGCCGTGACTACCCCAAGCCCGCCTTCCATAGGCCAGGGGCTGGCGACTAGCACCAAGGTGTAAATCCCGGTAAAAAGGGAAGGCATTGCCTTTGTAAATTAAACAATCACATAGAGTACAAGAGGAAGAAGTAAACACTAAGTAAAAACTGAGTACAACAGTAAGTGCAGAAAGTAAAAAGGGGCCAGAAATACAAGCCCAACTGTAAAGTACAACTCGAAGGGAAAACAACAACTGAAAGTAAAGCTGCTACGCCGAGCTGTCCACTGGAAATCCCACTTGAAGGGTGGGTACAGATAGCTCCTCTGCTCCTCGGGTCCCGCCGTCCGCTCCGAGTATGTCCGCCCAGTGCTCCACCTTCGGGTACCGCCTCGTCATCACATCCACCTCTGGGTACCGTCTCGTCGTGAGGTCCTCCTCCAGGTACCATCTCATCGTATAGTCCACCTCCAGGTACCGTCCAGTCCTCGAACACTCGGCCTCTGTCAGCACTGCCCATCGTCTGCAACCAACACAACGAGGTGCGGGCATAGCCCGTGTAGGGGTGAGTATAACGATACTCAGTAGGGACCCCGAGACCTTCAAGGTCTCACTTAACCAACAAGGATAACCACAAAGAAGATCTAAATAGATAACCTCTACTTAGGTATATGCCGATACATATACCTAAGTTATCAAGTAACCCATCTCAATCATGAGGAAACACAAGGATTGAAAGTCTCAGCTCAACCAGGATTTTCATTATCGAAACCGTAACTGCTGAAGAGCTCCATCTCTGGAGTGTACAGTGGTCCTGTCACGACTCTGAGGTACTGTTCACTAACTTAAGACTGCTGAAGAACTCCACCCATCGAGTACTGCGGGCCAGCTACTACAACCAAGCGCTCCCATGTGCCGCTACAACCAAGCGCACCTCTGTCGTGGGTCTGCCGCTACAACCAAGCGCTCCCATGTGCCGCTACAACCAAGCGCACCTCTGTCGTGGGTCTGCCGCTACAACCAAGCGCTCCCATGTGCCGCTACAACCAAGCGCACCTCTGTCGTGGGTCTGCCGCTACAACCAAGCGCTCCCATGTGCCACTACAACCAAGCGCACCTCTGTAACACACCGAGTCGTTCGATCAGCAGTGGTCGGGTCTCAGCCAGCTACACGGTCTCCGTACTCCGCACGCTCGTCACTGGGAGGGTCCGCTCCACGAGCTACAGGTCGATACTCCAAGTATCTCAAAGTCCCACGAAGAAGTATCTCAAAAGACCGCCACGTCATAGGGGTCTCAACGCTGCAGACGACGCGTCAATCAGACGCCCGGTCTGTGAGTTATTAGCCTTTTCGTCCCAGGGGCCCGGTTGGTTTCGTGAGCGAACCAAAACCGGCTGTATCTCAACTGTACCCTGAACTAGCATAGGGTAAACTCATAGGGACCGTTTCTCAACGCGATCACCAATGCCGCTGACGGTTCGTCAAACGGACGTTCTGTCAGAATGATATCAGTTTTTCCGTTCCAGGGTCTCGGTTGGATTTCGGTGCGATCCAACCCGGCCACTATCCATCTGCATCCAAAACTCGGGCGGAGGATGCCAAAAGTTCCGTATCGTCAATAGGAACGCAACGCACCAGACGGCGCGTCAATCGGACGCCTGGTCTGGAAGTTATTGGCTTTTCCGTCTCACACCCACCCTGGGAAACTTCCCAGGAGGTCACCCATCCTGATCACTACTCTAGGCCAAGCACGCTTAACTATGGAGTTTTAACCACGTAGCCTCCCGAAAAGGAAGATGTACCTTCAGAATAGTATACCGAAACGACCGTATCGATCCAAGGATCACGTTGCCGCTGACGGCGAGTCGTTTGGAGGCCCGTAGCCCAAGATATGGGCATTTGACCAAAAGTGGTCCGAAACTGGGGGTCTGGGCTCTGGCCGACCCGGCCCGACCCCCCCTGGTCCGACCCGAACCGGGTCGGCCCGAACTGGGTCGACCCGACCCGGTCCGGCTGGACCCGGCCCGGCCGGCGGCGCGACCCGGCCGGCGGTGCGACCCGGCAGGCGGTGCGGCCAGCGCGTCGTTCGGGTGCCGCGCGTGGGGGGCAAAGCCCCCCCTTTGTGAAACCGCGACCCCTTAATTGGGGCCGCTTGAAGACCCGGCCGTGGGAATTAATTCCCCCGGTCTCCACTGCCCGGTCGGCCCGCACTGGCCGGCCGGTTTCGCCACCAAGGACTGGCGACGGCCGGTCCTTCCTTCGCCGACACCGGCGGCCCGGTGTTTGCCGCCAGTCATCTTGCTCCGCCGCAGCACGGAACCGGCCGCGTCCTATGCCATTCGGCGCGATGCGACGGCATCGCTTCCCTCCGCCGCGGCCCCGCTCCGGCCGCGGCGCCTTTGACTTTCTTCGACGCGACGCGACGGCATCACGTTCTTGGATTTCTTCCCACGGCGCGGCGCGACGGCGCCGCGCGTATCTTCCGCAATAAATCTTGTGGTGCAACGGCACCACGTTTTCTCGTATCATCCTCAAGATACCATCACGAAAAAACAAAGGAGGAGGGTCGGCCGTGTTTGTGCGGTCCGACCCTCTCGCGTTATTAAATAACAAAAAGGGTTTTAATCCACGATTATCACCAAGTTTGTATTCACGAACAATTAAATAAATAAACCCCTACCTCGATTCAGATACGGTGCACATCAACAACCCGCGGAAGACGAGCGTTGCAGAGGTCGGGCGTCGCGGGGAAAGAACGTCGACTCCGTTGTCGTCGAGGTGCGTTCGAAGGGGAAATGTCGTTGGAAGAAGACGTCGCGTTCTTCGGTGGATATGTTCTTCGTTGGAGGTGTTCTTCACGTTCTTCGTCGATGTTGAAGAAGAAGAAGACTTAGCATTTTCTCTCCCAAGTCTCCACCACAAGAACAACTAACCCCAAAATAAAAAAATCCTCCCACTTATTTTATTGACCCAATATAGGTTTTGAATTTCAAGAGTTTGAAAATTCAAATCCCATATTTAACTCACTTAAGTTATTAACATAAGATGTTATAAAATTAAGGAGGTGTTAAGTTATCAAAACTTAAATGGGGGGTTTAGAGGGGTTAGGAAAGTTAAGGAATTTGAAGAGGTGGGGAGGGGTTTGTGTGGGCCCCACCCTTTCAAATATCCACAAATGGGAAGTTGGATGGATGTGGGCCCACCACCAACTTCCCATGGGAGAAGTTAACAACTTAACATGAAATAAAATTGATTTAACAATTTTAATCACTTTTTTAATAAAACCCCAAAAAATTAACTTCTTCTCCCGCACAAACGCAACTACGGTAAAGGTTCCCTTAAGCGATTACCGGCGTTGCGATTTCATCGGTGCAATCAGATTTCAATTCCGAGCACCGGTTCAAAAGATAGAAATTCTCGCTCACTCGTTCACTGAACGTACCCGAGCCAAACTTCGGAAATTAATTCCGGGAACACCGGGCCTCGGAATCAGGCGCCATCAGAAACTGCGTTCTTGTAAAATTCCAAAGAAAATTAAGAAAAAAATTTCCTTGAAACTTCCGGGTCCTTACAATCATTAATATTTAAAATATGAAAAAAGGATTAAATTAAATCTATATAAAATGCATCACTACCTTTAAAAATAAACATAGAGTTTAATTTATTCTTGTTGAGAAGAATCCAATGACATGAATGGCATGTCAATACAATCAAAACTAGTAGAGATATCTAAGAGAGAAGTTTCAATAAGGAAAAAATACAAATAGAGATAGGGTGGCAGAGAATGGTGTGAGAGAGGGAGAGATGCATGGGTGATGGGAATGAAATATCCTACTATGGACACCCCCATAAAATGTTTTAGAAATCTTGTTAACCAATCTCTCAATTCATAATTTTTTACATTCCCCTATCCCTTCTTGCATTACACTCATGAACCTAAACTCCTCTATGATTTCTTTATATAGTACCCACATGGAACACCTTCATGTGATTTCCAAAACTCTCTGAAACACATTTAAATCATTCATAAAATCTAATTTAAATGTCATATATATATGTATGAATTATATATATTCACACAACCACATATATATATACACCCACACACATACACACACACACCTAAATATTAATATATACACCCGCACACACACAAACATATTTATCGCAAATATATATATACACCTTATATATATACACACACATTTATATTTAACCCATATATAAATTAATATTTTAATTTAACACACACAAATTATATTTTACCAATTTAATAATAATAATAATACATTTTATTATTATTAAAACACCCCATTAGTACTGTATAAACATCTCAAAAATAACATTTATTATATACTTATAATTAAAAATAAATATTTATTAATCACAAAAAATTAATTTTTTTATAAGAATTAATAATATCACTATTATTAATGTGATCGCTAAAAAATATTAACAACCAATATTTCTACCCAAACACAATTATTAATGATACTGTAAATTTTCATTCTTTTTATTCTACAAAAATAATAATGACAATATTAAAATTATTAATTGTTTGTCATTTCAAAAAAATATATGGATACTTAATAATTTTATCAGTTTGAAGAGAACAAAATAATTTAAGAAATTTCTTCACAGTAATATATTCCACCTTTTAAAATAATATCTTAGGCAAGAAATTAAAACTAACACCAAGGGTCATTAAAATATATCCTTCCAATTCATTGGATATTTTTTATCTCATGAGATACCATGTATGGTTCACATTATGTAATTATAAACACACTATGTTATGACGCCTTAGTGGTTAGCCCTGACTTATGCTTATGATGTCATATTTTATGTTTTTTCCACATTCTTATAATGAATCGATGTTATAATATTTTGTCTAACTACCATGATCATGATTATGATTATCCCCCTCATATTCCATAAAGTTATGCCTACTAACTCACATGTATTTCATTATTTTTTATTCATGTTTTGATTATTTCCTTACTAGTCTTTATAACTCACCCCTTTCTAACATACTCCCCTAGGTTATCCAGTGATTTATTAGAAGATAAATTGATTTTGAGGTCATTATATAGAGTTTTAAATATATTTTTTTGTATCTAATTTTCATGTTATTTTGAAATATATCTATGTACCTAAAGACACTAGGATTCTCAGTCTTTTGTGATTGTGTTATGTGTACGTTATGTAATAAATCAAGAAATAAATTCTAAAAAAGATATGTGTTATCATATTTAATATCAGATAAAGGTTTGATTATTCTGCGTTATTAATATTATAAAATCATTTTAAAAACCATAAGGATAACTATTAACATTGTAAAACATGCCTATGTTTTGGTAAGGTATAGAGAGAGTGGTTTCTATGAAATGAAATCTTATTCTGGATACTATTAGTAGATATAGATCTAGAACAGTTGTACCTAGGTACAGAAAACCCAATAAGGGATCATTGGGTTTTATACTGATCTTCACCTAGTGTGTGACAAATAGTCCCTTTTTCACACTTTTTTTGGAACTCTTGGGGTATATGATTTAGTAAATTCACAAACTCTTTATAAAACAATAAAATGGGACCAAATATAACTATGATTTTTAATATTTAGAAATAAACCAAGAATAACATAGATTGAAACCGAAATATAAATATGGTAATTAATTTTATCATTTATGATTTATACCTTCAGTGTTCATAGTTTCCATTTTATTTCATTAATAGTTGAAAAATAATCATCCCCAATTTTCCATTTAATTAATAAATGGTTGGAAATAGGAGGAACCGAGTCAATAAACAAGGTGATGGTCAATGGGATGACTTCCCAATTATGATTCCCAACCCAATGAGATAAAGATTAAAAAATTTAATGAAAAAAATTATTCAATTTACTCAATATTTGAATAAAAACATGAATTAATGGGAAAACCCACACCCTCTAATAAATATCATGTTGCAATTGTGACCTTTATGTAACAAAGACCTACAATATTCATTGGATCTTCCAATCCCTTAATAATAGAAAAACGAATCAACTCCATTGAAAAGTTATTATATTTCCTTTAATTATCATAATAAGAGAAGTCCATGATGGATATATGTCACCTGTATGGAGAACTTGACCACTGGTTGTTGTCAATGAAGAATAAAAAATCAAAGAAAGAAATTGAAATGATTAAGTGGAAAGAATTCAGAAAAATGTTTTTCTATAAATATTTTTCTCGTACTCTCTAACTCAAGATGGGGAGGGAGTTCGTTAGGATTAAGAAAAAGATAGTTTAATCCATTAGTGAATATAAAGAAAACATCACATGACATTAATAGTATGCTTCCAAAATTTTCATTAACCCCAAGAGTAAAGTTAAATGCATCTTCAGTGGACTAAATCAAAATCTATGAAAATCATTGTTGATTAAAAGATTTTATATATATAAAGGAATTATATGATATTACCTAAAATTTGAGATATATATTGTAGAATATAAAGAGTTTCATGGGTTTTGAGATAGGAAGTGGATAATGGAGTTTAATTCTTGGGTAGAAATGAAGAAATCTCACAATGGAATGAAATTCTAGCAACCCTCTTATCATGTCTTTAGGAAGAAGCATCCCAAAAATTTCCTAAAAGGGAAAATGAAATTATTTTGGCGTGGTAATGAGGGACTCTAAGCTAGTAAATGTTAATGGGTAAAACCCAAAAATGTGATGGAAGATAGGATTACTCAAGTCAACCCTCAACCTATTGTTCAATTCTAAAACAACAAGTAGAAATGACACTATGTGAACCAATACACTAAGATAAGGGTTTTTAAAGATAATCGATGATAATAACCTCCATGTCCTAGAGAGGAAGGCTTAGAATATTTCATCACCAAACCTAAAATGTATAATAAAAATAATGTGGTTATCGATATGATTGTAATACGTTCAATAATAGTGAACATACTATTTGACTCTAGTTTTACACATTCGTTCATATAATTTATTTTTTGGAAAACTTTTCAAACACAACATCAATACATGGAATTTAGGTTATCATGGAAATTTAAATATGAGAAAATTATTTCATCCCAAGAATATAACTGGTCCCCTATCAATATTTATGTGCTGATATTCCTATTGAACATTTTGATACTGCCATTAGTGAAATTTAATTCTACACTGGGTATGGATTTTGTTTCCTTGTACATAGCCTATTGAAAAACGTTGGTTCCCTAAACCCAATGTGAAAAATAGATTTCAATTAATGTAACATGTATATTTTAATGATCCAGCTCAGGTTGATCTAACACATCACTTACTTAGGATGACTATAAGCCTTGAAGCATGAATTCCCAAATGGTAGAGGAAAACAACCAATGATGGGGGTTTAAAGATATAGCAGGGAGACTATAACATCTATTCAGAGTGAAATAATAGTATTTTATAACCAAACTCATACATATAGATGAAAATAAAGGTATGCATAACAAATAAACCAAAAAAAAATCATGGTATAATAAATACAATGTCTTATAAATTTATACAAAATCCAAGCATGAAAACATACAAAAACTAGCTTCCCACTAGGCGGAACACATATACATAGTAAACAAATTGTAAATGAATATAGAATGCTCTTCTAATAACATCGTGAAAAACTACATACCTGGTCTCTATGATGACCAAGCTTCACCAGCACAATCTTGAGACTCCACATGTGTGGATCTTATTAATCAATAAATATTGGGTATTGACCCCACCTATCATGCATCATGTTCTCCAAATTTAAAGTAGACATCAATTATACAAGCACACTAAGGTGAACACACATGGGTCAGAAATAAATATAAGTATTCCACCCAGAATAGTGAACCTATAATATGTTTTCATAACATTTTTATACACATGTGATATTCATAGCCTAGAAAAAACTAATAAGATTTGGAAAAAATAAAACAACTATATAAAAATGTGGAAAAAGGCACCAGGAAAATAGCCAACCATATGTAAAAATGGATATGGTTTAGGAAATAATAATATCCATTAATCTATAATATATATATTTAGGATAAATGTAATTTCCAATAAAAATGATTATAATAAATGGATTTTTTCAGGATAAATATAATAACCAAAAAAGAATGTGAGATTTCAAAATACCTTTCACCACTTGGAAAATTGTATATAAAATTCATTGAATGAGATAATAAAAAGTGAAAAATAAAATTCAATGAAATTTTTAGTGAATAATTATATTAAAATAAAAAGGGTTAATATATACCCCACATTAAATTTAATTGGTGTATAAAACAAATAAGTTTCAATAGAATGTAAACTGAGAGGAAACCCCCTACCTTATGCTTCATTTTAGTTGGGTGGTATTAAAATTTATGTATAGGGGTTTAAAACATGTTAATAACATATTATAGAACCATATAAATATTTATTATATCATTTATGATCCTTTTATAACATATTATTACCATTTTATTAACAATCATTCATTATTTTCATCATTTCTGGTGTTAATTGCATTATTTTTCGAGTGTGTTCTGAGTTTGTTATTTTTTACCTATATCATAGATCATTATTTCATTATATACAGAATGTAAAACATTATTTTTATATCTTATATATTCATTATATATGTATTTTTAATAATCCTTAAAATTTTGATATAGGAATTGAAATACATCGTTCCTGGAGAAGGTATGTCGTACGTATGCATGAACATTGTTTCCATATTAATATCATATTAAAAGGATGAAAAGTAAATGATATATACGTATATTATAATTTAAGTATCTTATCTATTTCATATATGTCAAATATATTTATTAAAACTATACTCAATACATTCCATGTATAGCGTGAATGAATTACATAACCTTGAGGAGGTCATAGTCCTCACATCCCGAAACGATGTTATCATATACGAAAAAAATTGGAAATCATGATGGTACGAGTTAAAAAAAATATAAAATCTTTTAAAAATTATAAATATAAAATATTTAATATAAAAACTATAAATCTAACATTATTCCCAATCATGAAATGTGGTAATTGAAGAAAAACTGACATCAGTTCATGTGGTGGTAGTCCACCGTACACACTAACAATGATTGTGTATCCCATTTGAAGAATGTGTGTGTGAGTATAAGCCAAAACCTTGAAATAAAAAAACTCATTACATTTAGGATACTTATTTTATTAGTGAATAATGATATAATAATAATTAGAGTGGTAGATAAAAAAATAAAACCAATGTTCTCGTTGAAGAATGTAACATCTGTTTTAGGTAACTTCTTTTGGTTTACACGAAAGGAATCCTTGGTTTTATTTTTTAAATATTGGGAATTTTAGGATGAGGGGACTGATGTTTGGATATTATTTTTTCATAAGTTTTCCAAGAAACATATCTTCATAAATGTGCATATGTGAACAGGGGAGGGGGGGGGGAGGTTCCTTCTATAGTGGAGGAGGTGTGGTATTCTTGTAAATATAAAAAGGTAAACACTTTTGGGATGTATCTTTTACATAATGTGACACCAATAATGAAAATAATTCTATAAAAGTGAGTATATGGTATAAATATGGATATAAAATAGGTTTTGGAAATGTTTTTATGTCAGTTTTTCCTTTAAGTTTAATGTTTTGTCCCTTATTATGCTAGTATTTCTCTTAATCGATTTAATTAATTTTAATTTCTTCACTAAAAGTTTTGGTTAAAATTGGATTTTTTCTTATCCTATGCCTATAAAATCTACTAGATGTATGTCAAAAATTATTATTTAATATATAATATATAAATTTCATTAATATCATTCAATAATATTAATTAATTTAATTTAATAATATTACATGCCTTCAGTGCAAAAAAATAGTTTTTATAGAAACAGATATATTATATTTAATTGGTTTTTATATTCATTTATAACTAATTATATCCAATGAATTCAAACATATATTTCATAAATTATTTAATCCTTTTTTTAGCATCCAATTTTATTTCTAGTAATTAATTTTAATTTTAATTAATAATATAAATAGTAATCAGTAAGACCGAGTCTTGCGGGTAATGAATGTTATCGAAGAAAGTCATAGTTGAATATAACACAAACAAACACATTGTTGTGTGCATTTCAAGATATATCATAGATTGAGTTTATTTAAAATATTTTAAATATTTTAAAGTCTCAGGATGATATATTCCCATATATTCTTTGTGTTGTTTGTCATATAGCCTATTGAACAAAAATCTATTCTTTTAGAATTTTTGAGTTGTTACATTCCTCATTACATAAATATATTTCATCCTCATAATTTTAAATTAATCTTGGTAATATATGGTTTGATATTTGAAAATTCATTTAAAAAACCCCACATAATAAAAGGGATAATGAAATATCCACTTAATATGACAGAATGTGGGGTAAAAATGTGATATAAAATAATCACATAACTAGATTTATGATTAGGATAACATATGCGGGAAATGAAAACCTGGACATGGAAGAGAGAAATAACACACAAATACTGAGGGAGAGTGACAGGGAACATGTTCAAATGAATGTTTATGACCACAAAGACTTAAATGATAGTTATGAAAAAGGTCATTGATATCATCAAAACTGTTGATTATATGAAAATATATTTTCTTCAAGACCCTTTTTTCGAGAGTTGAGGAATTTTTTTGCTTGCTAAGAATATAATTAAATATACATTTATATTTCATAAAAACAATCTTATACTTTGGTTTTTCTATAAGCTATTCCTAATTCATTTATAAGAAATTGCTTCATCATATAGTGAAGTAATATATTAAACTCTAAAACCTTTTCTAAAATTCAACATAAACCATTTCATATATTGCTAACTTATGAGCCATCCATGTATTATGATCCATAACATTTGAATTAATTATATCATTGTTAGTAGTGTCCAATTTATTTTATCTATATCAATCATTTTTTTCCAAATATCATTATCTCAACATCGGGAACATATTAAGGTTTATCTTTCCTCCAACCATGTGTTTCTAAAAAGATTAACATGATACTAAATCACTTTTCATGGGACCATTGAACATATTATCTCAATTATTTAATGAAATAGTACTACTATAAAATCCTTCTATATCCCAAAATTTTTATGAAGATGACATAATCAATAAAATAATTTTACAACATATTTCTTATATCTAAATATATAAGTACATTAATCATTACACTTCAATAATGTTAATAGAATAAGCTTGACCTTGATCCCTTATCTTCTTCTAATATAGATTCCCTTAATGCTTGGGACATTCATTTGAATAGTTCCAAATCTCCTTACATTGGATGAATTTCACACTGAAAGTTTCTTTTTTCCCTTACAACCACGAACGTGGTGGCCTTTTTCCACACATATAGAAAACTCACATTCCCTTTAAAAAAGTACTAAGGTGTTTTTTCCACAATTATCAAATATACATAAATTCTTCATTCTCTTCTTTACCTTATCCATCATTTTATCAACTTTCCATTTGTTGTTATTCTTCCCTCTAAATCTATAATAAATTGAGAATTATTTCTTGTTCTTGTTAGAAAAAGATACTATTTCCTCATATGATGAAATTTTTTGGAGACTACTTCCCTTATAATGATTAGATTAAGACCATAAAAGACGTGATCATTACTACTATCTCGATCATGTTCATTAGTGAGGTTCCAATCCTTTTGACTTCACAAAATTTCTAAATGACAATGAAGAATAGATTAGATCATATCATGTATAATCCAAAAATAGGTGAAATGCATAACACAAATAGAAAAAGTTATGTTTATCTATTCTCATAATAATAAACATGGATACCTTGGGATGTTATTATAAACTTATCCTTGAATTCTAAAATTGTATTATGTTCCCTAATCTATGTCTTACTAAATCCAGTTTCCAACGTTTTTAATAAACCTACTTTGATACAAACTATAATGCCCTAACCCTAGTTTCTTTGGAGATAATGCCTTACTTTATTACATTGGAGTGATTAAATGGAATAAAATCTCAATGGAGTAATCAGATTAATAGTTTTGAAAAACCTTACCACATATATGATACCCATTGTACATTAGGAAATATAAAAGAAAACATTATAAAAAATAAAATTAGATGAACAAAATCATGGAAATATTATTTAAATACTTCTTCCTCGTAACCTGGGGAATGGAAACAAAATAAGGGTTATATATAGTGGAAGATATCCTGAATTAATAAATAATAATAAATATTAAAAGGTAATAACTGAACACACATTCCATTTAAATTACTGGATAAGGTATAATCAATATGGAAAGGTAAATAACTGAACACACATGCCATTAAATCAATAAATTAAGAATGAAAATGAATCCATAGATAATGTAAAAGAAAAAAATCACATGTATGACAAAAATAATAACTGAATTCTCAGTAAATATATTGCTTAATTATTGGATGACATGTTTCCAAGGCACATGATACCTCTACTATCAAGCTCTATCCTCAAGATAGTTTAAAACATACTGGGTAAAATTTCATCTGATATAGCCAACTGATTTGACTCATGAGACAACCAAATCATTGATGGGATTTCACTAACTATCCCCAAACCCATGTAGTACATGCCAAAATCATTCCTTATATATATAATAATCTATTTAGTTTATAAATAATGTTCCTTATCAAATATCTATATTAAGTAATGTATATGGATTTATCAATTTTCAACAGTTAATAAAATAAAATTAAAAAGTAAACACCATATGTAAAAATGACATATGGTTTAGGGAATAATAATATCCATTACAAAAAAATATAGATATGTAGGATACATTAAATTTCTAATGAAAAATGATTATAAAAAATATATTGTTTAAAGAGAATGTTAGCAGTGAAAAAAGAAAGTGAGATTTTAAAATAAATTTTATTACTTGGTAATTTACAAATGGAACCCCATGTATGATATGATCAAAATTAAACGAATACCATATCTTTGAGGATGTGGTAGTCCACACATCCACAAACGATGTTATCTTATTCCCCTAAAAATGGAAATAATGAAGGGATGTGTTATATAAAAATTAAATTGGAATATATAAATTATAAATAAATTATATATCATATAAAATCAATAAATAAAACCTTATTCCCAACCATGAACGGTGGTAAAGGAAGAATGAATGACATCAATTTATGAGGCGATAGTCCATCGTACACAGGAATGATGATTGTGTATCCCATTTGATGGAAGTCTGTGTCAGTGTCGGTCATTACCTTGACATAAAATAATATAAGCCTAATTATGATACTGTGGTTATTATATAAGAGATATATAATCATAATTGAATGGATAGAGAAGGAAATAAAACCAACTTTCTCGTTGAAGAAGCTACTTCTTCATTAAGGTAAATCTATTTGGTTTTCACCAAAAGACTTCCTTAGATTGCACCAAAAGACTTCATTGGTTTGATATTCTCCAAATATTATTCTTCTAGGATGAGTATAGGATTTTTTTGTGATTATAAGGTTTGATTTTGTTTTTAAAAATTATCTTTAGAGGTGTTAATAAGTGATGGGGGTTAAATTTTATAGTGGCAGAGGAGTCACATTCTTGTAAATATAAAAAGGTAAATACTATTGGTAGGTTTCCATTACATAATGTGACATCATTAATATTAAAAATTATATAAAAGTGATTATATGATAAAAATATGGACATATAATATATTTTGGAAACGTTTCCAGGTCATTTTTTCTGTTAAGATTAATGTTTAGTCCCTTGTTAAGCTAGTTTTCTCTTAATTGATCTATTTAAATTTTACTGTTTTCACTAATATTTTTGGTTATAAAATAATTTGACCTTATTATAAATTATATATTATTATAATCTCAAATAATTAATCCATTTATGAAAATTATAATAACATAAGTGGTCAAAAATAAATTAAAATTAATCTGAGAGACGGAATGAGACAACTTGTTTTTAAATTAAAAATTTGAATTTTTTTAAATTTTTTTATATCAAATTTCAATTATAAATTGTTACAAATGAAATAAATTTGATAAATTTTGGAATAATTAAACTAAATATAATTTAAAAACAAAATATATAATAATTTTACTATATAAATCATTTAGACGAAGAAGCAGTTTGCAAAAACAAATTGAATATTTTTTAATTTTCAACAAAAAATGAATATTCTTGGAAACATTCCAAAATTTTACCCTAACCTAATTTTTTAATTTATATTTCAAAAATTATGTTTATTTTTTAAAATAAAATTTATGATTTACCAAAAATTGGTTTTAAAA
The DNA here is from genome assembly GCA_963277665.1 of Viscum album. Taxonomy (NCBI): domain Eukaryota; kingdom Viridiplantae; phylum Streptophyta; class Magnoliopsida; order Santalales; family Viscaceae; genus Viscum; species Viscum album. Next base: position 208,381 of record CAUJRU010000640.1, read on the forward strand.
AGGGTTTTTATTAAAAGGCTGTAAAACTGACTTTATAAAAATTTAGCTTTCATGGGTAAAATTGGATTTGTTCTTATCCAATGACTACAAAATTTATTGTATGAATTTAAAATAAATTATTTTCTATATAATATATAAATATAAGTAATATCAATAAAAAATAGTAATTAATTTAATTTATTAACATTATAGACCTTTAGTGCATAAAAATAGTATTTTTATAACAACATTTATTTTATATTGACTTGGTTTTTATATTAATTTATAACAAATTATATCCTATTAATTGTACCATATATTCAATAATTTAGTTATTATTATATTTAAAATATAAATTAATGTCTAGGATATAATTTTCATTTTAAATAATAATACTATTAGTTTTTAGTAAAACTCAGTCCATCGTGCAACACAAGCTATCAAAGAAAGTCGTTGTTGCGTATAATGGAAGATAAATAAGTTTTATGTGAATTTAAATCTAAATAATATATTGAATTTATTTTAAATATTAAATATATTATAATGTATAGTTTTGTTATATTCACTTCTATTCTTTGTTTTGTGTGTCATACATGCTATTGAAAGAAAGTCAATCTTTTAAGAGTTTCAAGGTGTGAAAGGGAATGGTTTAAATGAAATGTATAGATTATATATCATTAAATATTAATTTTTCTAATATAATAATAATTATTATTCATAATGTTAATATAGAGTCATCATATTCTCAAAAAAACTCTTCTTGAATACTCTTCTTTTTCACTTCTACAGGTTTTGTATTAAATTAAAATTTTCCAATTCTATGAATTTAATTAAGAAAAATTTATTACATACTTTTAATCATCATAATTTATATTTTATACTGATATCAACTTATTTTTTGAAAAAATTTAATAATGAAAAAAATAAAAATCAATTACCACAGTTAAGGTAAAAATGGATTTATTGGGGTGTTAAACAAAAAAGACAACTTTTAATATGGAATTAAAAATTATATATAGTATAGTTTCTAAGTATGTATGGAACATATCCCTTATATTCTTGATAATGTATCATTATTGGAGCCCTGTGTCATGAAAACAATGTGGGTCGAATTCATTCTTTTCAAAACATACAAGTGTACCACTCACCTCATTTATAAAAGGCCACCCCTCTCCAACTCTATTCACACCTAAAAAACTCATTGGTTCATACAATACATTATTATATAACTTCTATAATTTCATACTATATTATTAGAAGGATTATTTTTGGTACAAATCCATCTAGGGAAGGTGTTTTGGGGAAACCAAAACAAGTTAGCTGAAAAAGAGGTAATGTTCACCAATGAGCTTTTTTATTTTATTTCTTCCCCACCCCATTAAATATTCATATACCATGATTATATAAAAACATAAGTATATAAATTAAATTATATGTTATTATGTTAATATAAAAACCTATATAATTTCTATCTTTCATCAAAATGGGTTATAAAATAATCATTTGTGTGGACGACGGACAACCATCTCACGAACTGATGTTATTAAATTTTCCATTACTACATCTAATGGTTAGATATTATAATGAATATCTAGTATGTATAAAATATTTAAAACATAAAAATACTTATGAATTAATTATAACATATATTCACTTTTACATTCCATTCCATGGGGGATATGATAACATCGATTGTGTGTACGACAGACAAACTCCTCACGAAACGATGTGTTTTTATTTTTCACTAATGTGTAAAATATAAGGTAATAAGGGAAAATATAATGAATATATTTTGTTTACATTAAATAATTATTATATTAATGTAATATTTGCCATTTTGGAAATATAATATATCTTTTTATTTCTTACCTATGTGTGGACTACCACCTTATAGAAGCGATGTGACTCTATTTTCATCACCACAACACATGAATGTTATATATAAGTATATTTAAAGAAATAATATGGTATACATTATATAATTATAATTATTTAATGATATAATATTACTTATTTCATACTTTTTTAATGATTTTTGAGAAATGAAAACGTTACTCAGGCGTACATATGACATATCATCTCCACGATCATAACACACTTCATTTATCACAACCAAATTTAATGATTGGTAATAAAAGTATAATTTATTTATAAATATGAATGTTATTTCATGATTTATATTTAGTAAATTATTAATTAATTACCTATTTGACCATAGTCATCATAAGAAATAATTTTTTGACATATAATCCGAATATGGTAAAACACCCAACATAAACTTAATTGATTATATAATTGTCGAAAAAAGGTAATAAATAAAATAGAATAATATTAAACTTAGAAAGGGTTATATAGAAATTAAATAATTAACATAAGTTTATTTTTTACGAATATAAAGACACATGTGACATGTTAGACTCAAGGTAAAGGACATTGTCTCAATTTCATTTCGTTAAGAGGTATTTTGATGTTATGCACCAATTTTATTTAATAATGTGTATATGCTACCTATTTTATATGTTATATATTTAATTCAACTATTATAATGCTATTTAATGTTTTTATAATGTTGTTAGTTTCTGGGGATTACAATTCAAGTGTTTCCCAAGTGATAAGTAAATTGTTTAAATCGTATTTTAATGTTTTTTCGTCCAACTCTTTCGCTTTATTATTAATGTTTCAAATGATTTTATGAACGTTTTTATATATAAATAAATGATTTATAATATACCTTTAATGTGACATTTAATTTATTTAAAATTTTTTAAAAGGATATTTTTACATATGTTAAACAGAATGATTCAACAAATGACCAACAAAATGTTCAATTTTTAATGTTTATAATAATAAAAAAATTTCCTTCCATCGTGGCTGATATTTGATTTATATCTTCCTTTAAAATCATTAATTTATTCTTCAATGAAAATCCCTTTTTAATTTTTCAAATATTTTTTTATTTAAAGTGTAGTTTCATATGAAAATTTTATTTTGGTATTGAAAATGGGTTTTTAAAAGAAAATGATATTTTGATCTCCAAAAGTGATTTGTTTATGACATTAAATGAGTTTTTAAAATTTTTTTTATAGAAAAGTGAAATAATTAAAATGTTTTATTCATTATATGGTACATGGTAATTATACTTGAGAAAAGGGTGCTCTTAGATAGCATCGGGTGAGCCCGTTACAGATTATATGATGGGACGACCCAGATACCACTGGTTGTGCTTCATAAAGATTATACAATAGGAACGCCTAAATAGTTCTAGATGAGCACATTTTAGATAATATTATATGACATCCTATATAGATTTGGGTGATCTTGTTACAACTTATATTATGGGGTGGCCTAGATAGTGTTGGGTGAGCCTCTTATATCTTTAACGAAGAGAGCATCTAGATAGCACTCCAATGCATTGAGTAATGCTATTTATTTTAATAGGCATGAATGATGGAGTAAAAAAAGGTTTTATCTTATGGATTTAACTGTGCTCTATTTAGTTCTGACATGAGTTTAAAATGGGTTATGAATGCGATTAACTAAGTTACCTAAAAGAGTTTTTAATTAATTGCTATTTTTTAAGTCTTCCTTTGATAAAAATGTGTGTTCTTTTGATGTTAAAATGTTATATTTCATATAATCAAATAAAATTGAAGGTAATGTTAAAAGTTATATGAGTTTTCCGATTTGTAATTGGGATAATGGTTTTCTTTCTATTTATGTCCCTTAAAGAGATTTTTATGCTTATCCCATGTTTTAAAATGCTTTTAATTGGGTTTAAGGATGGGTAAGGGAAAAGAATAAGTCAATTTGAATGCAGTGGGTATTTTCCATGTTAATAATCCATCCTTTATTTTAAATTTTTATATTTTGGGAAAATGGATAATAATTGAAGGTTTCCAATATTTACTTTATATTTTTGGTATGTATGAGTTATGGCCTAATTATCTAAAACTTTGAACCTGAAAAGATTCTCAAATATAAGAGAAAGAATTTTTGACTTAAAAATCAATATTATGTAATGTTTAAGTTAGAGTTATTATATAAATATATCATTATAATTTCATGATAAAAAAATAGATAAAATTTAAACTATAAAAAATATATTAATACAAATTTTAAAATTTTAAAAAATGTTTACAAAAAGAGATTTCACAAATTAATTATAATAATTTACATAATCCATTTATTTTGAAATTTATAGTTTAAATTTATAAATAATTATTAGTATTAATTAATTTTTAAACCTTAAAATTTAAAAAACTATCAAAATTATTTACATAAATATTTTAAAATATTTACACACAAATTTACATACATAAAATTAATATTAGTTATCAATTCCACTTATAGGCACTGCATCAGATGAATCACCTCATCGATCATCAAGATGCTAATGGGAATCACTAATCATGGTGTCAACATGTGTCAAAATATAAAAACTATCAATGCGAACATTAGTTTTATAAAAAATTCCATTAATTCAATTCAATTACCCAAATGACTACCGATCATAATCATTACATGAAAAATTAACCAAAAAATATACAAACACCATGAAAAATCTTATTTCTGTATTATTGATAATTGTAATCAACTGAACCAACTCATAAAAAAGGGGGTGGGTTGTAGTGAAGGTAGGAGAGTGTGATAATGTTTATCTTAAATTGTGGATTTAGCCGAGGAATCACATTGAAAGTCAGGTTGAGACTTTGGTGGGTATTTCAAAAAAACCTTGTGGTGCCTGCTGGAGTGAAGGCATCATGTTCGAGTAAACGAATAGTGTGTCAGCGGTTGAATCCAAGCATTTTAGGAGGGTTCATCCAATGTAGGATTCATTATTGTTTTTAATGTGACAAGATATAGTGGATATTCAACAGTTAGAAAAATAAATTGGTGTGGTAATGTTCAAGTAACATTTCTAGGCCATTAGTATATTTTTTTTTGAAATTTGTTGGACGTTGTTTGGGTCTGTGATTATCTCATTTATTTTGGGTGATCTGTGGATTCATCATTAAATCAGGGCACATGAAGGGTGCATGTTTCTTGATTATTTTTTAGTGGATTGGGTGCTTGAGAGTTTTGAATATCATGGGGACTATCATTGGTACGAGACACTGACAAGTGTGTTGGTTTCTGGTCACTACAAACATTTGTGTTATGAGACACCAATGGGTTTGTTGAATGTAACACCCAGATGTTTACATGAAATTTTTTACTTGAAATTTTCTATTCTATAGTATCTTTCATTGAACACAGTCATGAGTTTAAATGAACCACAATATGCCCTTATTATAAAACCCTATTTTATGTATAAAACCATTTCTTTTTAACAAAACATTTTGTTTTAAACCATTGAATGGAAAACCCACATTAAATTAAGAATTTGACACATTAATAATTTTTATATGAAAACATAAACATGTTATTTTTAAGAGGGATATAAAAATTTACTTTGGATAAATTTATGATATTTTTTATAACATTCATGTTTTTATGAATAGTAAAAATATGCTAAATTTTAATTTAAAACATCTTTTTTAATGAAGATTATTTATATTGTTAAATTATAATTTTTAATTTTTTCAAAGTAAAAATAAAATATATTTTTACCATTTTTATATAATTTTACATTAAATTCAGATATAAAAATATTTTAATCTATTGGAATGTTTTAAATTTTAAAATATATTTCCTCATTTCAACAATGGGATTAATTTTAAATTAATTTCTAGAAATTATGTATTTTGAGTTTTGAACAATAGATTCCATATTTGGTATCAGTATTTCCAAATTATGTTAATATACAAAATTTATTTTTTGGACATTATGAGTAGTAACTTTGGTAATTTTTTTTATTACCATGGTTAAAGGTAAATCAGGTCATCATGGGTAAAATTAATATTATAAAATTACCTTAACACCTTTAAAATCCATTTTGGATGAATAAATTAAACCCTTATCATCTTTTATTCAAAATGGAATCACTTAATTGCCAATTACCTATGAATATTAAGTTAATGTAATAAAAACTAATAAATGTGATGAAATGTCACAATCTCATTTTATATAAGTATATTAATTTTAATATATAGATAAATAGGAGATAATATCGACTATAGATAATACCTAGAAAGATAAAATAATTAACTACATCATAGAAATTTATTTATAATTTTTAGAGATTAAGTAGTTACCATTAATTATGACACAATAGTTATTTAAAAATTATTTTATTATTAAAAATATCAAATAAAGGGTATTAAATTTTTCTAAGTAAATATCATATGAACTAATTAATGTTCTCCACAAATTTTATTGTTTAATATGACTTGTTAGTAGTTTATTAAATATTTGTTTTTAATTTATATATTTTTTTGATTTTATTTAACGTCAAATAAATGAACAGTGTCAAAATTGACACTACTAATATTTTATATAAATAACATTTTATTAAATTATTTAAAAATCATAAAAATATTTAAAAATTATAAAGTGATAATTATAAGGTCTATAATGTCATTAAATATCCATTTATGGTAAATAAACACCATATAAGTAAATATCTGTAACAATTAAATATTTAGAATGTTATTACCACATTTAATATTAAATAGAATAACTATGTGTCATCTAAAATGATATGGTATAAATTTAAAAAATATGTTGTCCAAAATTTGTTGGTTGATAATATTACAACCCTAACAGATCTTATAATTTATATTGGGAAACATTGTAGGTTTTGGGTAGGGTTTTATTTTATTATTAACTCTTATTTATGGATTTTTAAAAGTGTCCCTCACCTTAATTATAAAAGGGAACCTCCTCCCTCACCTCTTCACTTCATTTTGAGCGTTCAAGCTCAGCCACACCTACCGTTTTTCCTTTTCAACTTCCATGTTTTCATTCAAGAGGTTATGTTCATCTTCAAAGAGTTAATATAGTGATCAAAGAATATATTGTGAGGAACCACATTGAGGAAGAGGAGGTTCAGATACAAACGAAACATATCAGATCTAATGTAAGGGATAACTTTTCAAATATCGTTTTTATCTGAGATTATTTATTCATAAGTATTTACTAAGGTATATATATCATCCATGTCCATGTTTTCTAAATATGTATTACAAAATATTCTTTATATCCTTCTATAATTATTAAAAGCCAGCTTTTCCCATTGGTAAATTTTTACTAAATGGTAGGAATGGAATCTTTTATTATTTTTGGTATGAGGTACTTTTTGACATTTCTGGAAAAAGTATGAGACTTTTTTTACATGTACGTCATGAAAGGATTTTTACACTTTCATAATGCATTATTTCCTTGAATCTTCCCATACAATATTATAAGGTTATTTTTTCATAAAATGATTTCTTCTAAAATTGTGTGGCATTTTGAATAAGGATAACATTTTTGAATAAGAAAAGATATTTTCCTCAGGAATTAATTTCAAATGTTTTCTCAAAATTATTTTCCATCTTAGTTAACTCTCTTTAAATAGGGTTATATTTATATCCATGTTATTAATTTGATTTTATTGTGTCTATGATGGAATGTTATTTTGGAAATCCATTTGTTTTATGTCAATTATAATGGAGTGATGTTTAAGAAACTCATTTTATTTCATGGGTATTGCTATGGTAAATGTTTTTATGTTTTTTTGGAACATGTAAGAATCAATTCATTATGATATTGGTGGGACCTATATCTCCCTCCAATGCGTTGGATAAATATTAATATCTCATGATATAGACAAGACTAGAACGACAAGTAAATATGGTTCAGTAAGACAGGGTTGGATCGTGGAGTGAACTCGGTTTAGTAATGGTCTTTGTCCACTATGATGGTCCCAACAATGGGCCTGGACTAATCTGAAATGATTTTCTATACATATGTGTGTATGCCATGAAATTTCATATCTTATGTTATTACGATTGGTATTACATTTCACTTTTCTGATATATCCCATGACATGATATTATGATATTTTATATACATGATATGATTTTCAATTGTTATGTTCTTATGATAATGATATGAATGATATTTTCCCTGTTTACCCTTATTGATCATTTGATCTCACCCTTTATTATTTTTCATTCCCCCAGGTCATGAAGAACGGTATTAAGTAAGATTTGTCTTAAAGGAGTATAGTTATGAATAAATAAGCAGGAGATAATGTGCATGTTTTATGAACTAGTTGTTTCTGTTTCCCTGTTTCTAAAGACTCTAAACTGATATGATCCTTGTATGTTTTTTTTGTGTTATGTAATAAATTTTCTTAAATGTTGAAGTAATATTTATATGTAATGTATGGGGATTTAGAGTTATTATCAGAGAAAAGGTACAGTTAACCTATGGAAACTCAGATGAGAGAACCTTAGTAAGAACCCTAAAAAATATTTCTAATTATATGTTAAAATATTATCCTAGTGTTTATGAGAAGTTTGGGATTAACCTATGATAAAACCTATTTTTTCTTAAATTGATTTTTTATTCTTAATTTTGTGGTTTTCTTGTTATGATTAGTGTTGATCACACTATGCTTCTTGGTTTTAGCTAGTGGCTGGAACTTGAAAAAACTACGTTAATGCAGAATGCGACGAGCATTTCAATGATTGTCCCCCTAATAAAACAAATGTTATGAGAGCTGGACTGTAAAATCTTGTAGCCATGATCAAAAAACTTTCTCAAGATATTAATCATATAGGACATCCAAATGAGTAAAAGAGGGAGAAACATTCTATTGAGTCCTTCACGAAACAGTGTCCAGCTTCATTCAGCAGGACATCTGATTCATTAGTGTTTGAACAATGAATCAGTACCACTAAAAAGATTTTTTCAATTCTATAATGTTCTGATTGTGATAAATTAATCTTATAATTATATATTTTGGAAGTTGAAAATGTTCAGTGATTGAATATTATCAATAATACAAGGAAAAGAGATGAAATCAAGTCTATGGAATGGGACGAGTTCAAGAACATATTTTTCAATAAGTACATTACTCATATTCTTTGAACAAATATGGAGAAGGAATTCCTTAAACTTAAGAAAAAGTATGATGAAACCATTAGAACCAATGAAAAAAGTTTTACAAGAATTTCATGGTATTATTTTTGAATTATTATCCATCCTAAGAGTAAAATTGATCAACTCTCTAATGGCTTAAAACCAAGCCTCTGAAGGGAATTATCCATAAGGTACTTCAATAGTTATGAGGAAATTATTCGATATGATCTCGAGGTTGAGATGGAGATTGGAGTAACCCATCAGTCATATGAGTTTGATAAGAAGAAAATAATGGAATTCAAAGGAAAATATAAAGACCACACTAAAAAGAAGATTAGTTTTTTCTTTATACTCAAAGTGTGGAAAGAAAAATGTTGGGAATTGTCTTTAAGTGACTGGTAAATGTATTATGTGTGGAAATTTTTTTTCATCAGGCAGTTAATGGAAAAGTGATTGTAAAAAATGTCTAATAATAAGAACAAATAAAAGGCTACATAGAATGGACCTCTATACTTAAATTTTAAAATTTCAAGGAAATGTGGCATTATTCCAATCAATTCCCTAATATAAGGGATATTGATAATGATAGATGTCAAAAATATCCTAAGTCCAAAGACAATGTAAAGACACATTCAATCACTATAAACGTCATGGAGTATGATAACGAAGTGGTGAAAGGTACACTTACCTTCAACTCAAAAGTAGAAAATGTTTTATTTTATTATAAATCAACCCACTCTATTATTTCTAAATAATATTCTTAGGGTATCTCTATATAACCTCAACAATTAGATGTTGAGTTAGATGTGACAACTCATAAGGTCACAATAGTCACATCAGAAGTTTATATTTCTTCTCTGGTTAATGTTTTTGGGAAATTTATTCTTTAAAATATTTCGATCCTTCCAACATTGTAATTTTAAGGGATTCTTGGCATGGATTGGATTTCTCTATATGGATCTCATAACAATTTCTAAGGAAGCGAATACACATTTCATATTCTTGATCAATCAATTATCATCTATCAATTCAAGGATGAATATAACCTTCCAGTAAAACTATATTCCAACTTATGGGTCATTATTCCAATAAATGATGTTTTTTATCTAAAATGGTTGGGGATAAACTCACGATTAATAATACACCAATTGTATGTGAGTTTGATGATGTCATTATTGAGGAATTTCCAAGTCTTACACAAAACCGTGAAGTTGAGTTTTCAATAGAACTCATACCAGGTGTTATGACAATTTCAATGATACCTTATAGAATGTACCCAATTGAGTTGTAGAAATCGAAGTAGAAACTCTAAGAGAATCTTGAAAAGGGATTCATAAACTATAGTGTGTCACCTTAGGGAGCACATGTTCTATTTTTTAATAAGAAATATTGATCAATGAGACTTTGCATTAATTATCGAGAATGTAACAAGATCAATATCAAGAAAAAGTATCCCCTTCCCCTCAATAATGATTATTTGAAGAACTACGTAGAGCTCAATACATTTCTAAGATTTATCTTTATTCAAGATATCATAAATTTAGGGTCAAAAGGATGATATACCAATGATAGAATTATGTACAAGGTATGGAAACTATGAATTTATAGTGATGCCTTTTGGTCTTAATAATGTTTCTCCTATCTTCAAGGATCTAATGAATAGAGTCTTTAGTGACTATGTGGATCAGTTTGTGGTAGTCTTTATAGAAGATATTCTGGTTTATTCAAAGAGAAAGGAAGAACATGAAGATCACTTGAGAATTTTACTGAGGACCCAGAGAAAGGAGAAGCATTATGCCAAATTTTACAAGTGTGAATTTTTTATTCAGAAATTTTATTTTTGGGTCACATAATCTTAAGAGAGGGGATATATGTGGTTCCAGAAAAAGTAGAAGTTATTGATAGATGGTCAATACCCAAAACAGTAACTGAGATCCAAATTTTTCTTGGTTTGGTTGGATAATATCTACCTTTTGTGAAGGATTTTTCACGATTTTCTAGTCCACTCACAAAGTTGACTTTGGAAGGAGTCATATTCGTTTGGACGGAGGAATGTGAAGATAATTTCAAATAACAAAACAAAAGGATAGCCAATGCACCTATACTGACACTACCATGTAGTGGAGAAATGTTTGTGATACATAGTGATGTATCCAAAAATGGTTTAGGATGTGTTATCATGAAAAATAATATGGTGATATCTTATACCCCACAATAGTTATAAATCCATGAGAAAAATTACCAAACTCATGATTTGGAGTTAGCTACGGTAATATTTGCATTAAATATATGTATGCATTATCTTTATCGAGAAAGGTGTGATATTTATACGGATCAGATATTTTTAAAGAATTTTTTCAAACAAAAGGATCTGAATGTGTACCAACGAAGATGGTTGGAGTTGATTAAAGATTATGACTGCTCAATACATTATCACCCTGGGAAAGTGAAATAGGTGGAAGATGCTTTGAGGTGAAAAGACCATGAAATCTTATTCCTGATGAGGATCAAGAATGATCCAAAATTTATGGATTTGAAAAGGATGGATCTTGAAATTTTAATGGAAGGAGAGAAATATTATCTTTCTCAAATAAATTTCAACCATGTATACAAGTGAAGATTGAAAAGGCATATAAATAAGATGTAGACCTACAAAAGTAGGTGAGAAAATTTTCTAAATTCATGAATTATTATGATGAAATAATAAGGTTCAAGAAACAGGTTTGTATTCCTTGCATACTATAATTAAATAAGGAGCTATTGCATGAGGCTCATAGTTCTTCAATATCTATTCACATTGGAAGCACAATGATGTACATGGACCCAAAAGAGTACTTCTAGTGGGAAGGAATAAAAAGAGATGTCACCAGATATGTCCCTCAATGCTTTTTATGTAAGCATGTTAAGGCTGAGAGACAGAATTCTAAGAGGATGTTACAACCATTACCCATAATAGAGTGGAAATTGGAAAACATCACTATAGACTTTGTCATCAGACTTCCCAAAACATCTAAAGGCAATAATTCTATATGGGTTGTAGTTGATTTTCTTATGAAATAGGAACACTTCATTTCTATTAGATAGGATTTATCTCTTGATCAAATTTCCATGATATATGTAATGTAATTGGTAATATTTCATGGGTTAACACTTTCTATTATATCTGTGTGGGATTGGAGGTACACCTCGATGTTCTGGTGAATTTTTCAGTATGCTATGGATACATTGTTGGGTTTTAGTACTGCTTATCATCCTCAGAAAGATGGTCAGTCTGAGAGAACAATTCAAACTCTAGAATACATATTGAGAGCTTTCTCATTGGATTTCATAGTTGGTTTGGATCAACACCTACCTTTTTTGGAATTTTTTTACAATAATAACTTTCACTATAGTATTCAGATGGATCCTTATGAATCCCTCAATAGAAATAAGTGTAGAACTATAACTTACTAGGATGAAGTTGAGGAAAGAAAGCTATTAGGACCTAATATTGTTGTTGAAATGGTAGAAAATGGCTGATCTATTAAACAATACATAAGATAAGCTTAGAGTAGACAAAAAAGTTTTTCTGAAAACCGAAATAAAGACCTAGAGATTGAAGTGGGTGATAAGGTGTTCTCACAAATATCTCCCTGGAAGAGAGTAATGAAATTTGCAACTAAGGGAAAGCTGAGCCCTTGGTATATTGGTCCTTTTGAAATTTTGGATTGTGGTGGGAAGGTATCTTACCAATTGGAACATCCACCGAATCACTCTCATGTTAATGATGTGTTCCATGTATGTCTCATTAGAAAGTAAATACCTGATCCTTCATGTGTTCTGAGCTCACAAGTCGTACTACTGGAGCACGATATTTCCTATAAAGAACAACTAATAGAGATTATGGATTGTAGCATAAATGTTCTACAAAGCAAGACCGCCTGATTGGTTAATGTTTTATGGAGAAACCTATAATTTTAAGAAGCTATATGTTAACATGGGGATATAAATAGGGAGATGCGTCCTCATCAGTTTGTTTCCAAGTGATGAATTTCGAGGGAGAAATTCAGATTAAGGGGGTAAAACGTAACACCCAGATGTTTTTATGAAATATTTCCTAAAAATTAATTTTTATTATTTAATATCTTGTTTTTCATGCAATAATATGTTTAAATGAACCTATAGATGCCTTTATTATAAAATTACTCTTATCACATAGTCGTTTGGTTAGCAGGAATAAATATATATAACTTATGAAATTTCATTGTGAATTATTTGTCAATAATTTATTTATGAAAAATAAAAATCGATTATATATTTTTATTTTTAATTGAATTAATTTTCATAATGGAATATAATATTTTTTTATAATCATCCAATGGATATTTTAGTCATATGTTATGAATAAAACCCTATTTAATGTGTAAAAACCTATTTTTTTAAAAAAGTTTTTTTATACCTTTAAATGGTGAACCCATTTTAAATTTATAATTTGACACATTAATAATTTATATATGAAGAAATAACCATTTTATTATGAAGCGGGATATAAAAATTTACTTTGGATGAATTTTTGATATTTTTTTCATAACATTCATATTTTGATGGATAGAAAAAACACGCTAAATTTTAATTTAAAAAATTTTCTAATCGAGATAATTTATATAGGTAAATTATAATACGGAATTGTTTCAAAGTATAAATAGAATATATTTTTACCATTTAATATAATTTTTCAATAAATTCAGATGTAAAAACACTTCAATCATTCGAAAGTTTTAGCTTTTAAAACATGTTTCCTCATTTCAACGACGAGATTAATTTTAAATTAATTACTAAAAATTTTATGTTTTGAATTTTGAAGAATGGATTCCATATTTAGAATCATTAGGTCTAAATTATGTTAATAGAAACACATTTATTTTTTGGGAATTATGAATAGAAATTTTAGTAATTATTCTTATTAGCATGGTTAATGATAAATCAGGTAATTAAGGGTAAAAAATATATTATAAAATTACCTTAACACATGTAAAAATCCTATTGGATGACTAAATTTGACCCTTATTTTCTATCGATCAAAATGTAATAACTTAATGGCCCCTTACATATGAATATGACATTAATGTAATAAAAACTAATGAATTCGAAAAAATGTCACAATCTCATTTTATATAAGTATATTAATTTTAATATATGGATAAGTAAGAGATAATATCAACAATAGATTTCATCTTGAAATATAAAATAATTTCATAAATCATAGAAATTTATTTATAATTTTTAGATATTAAATAATTACAATTAATGTTGACACAATAGTGATGTAAAAATTATTTTATTATTAGAAATATCACATAAATGGTTTTAAAAATAATAAAATAAATATCATACGAACTAATTAATGTACTCTACAAATTATATAGATGAGTATGACATGTTATTAGTGTATTAAATATTTTGGATTTTATTTATATTTGGTGTGGATTTTATTTAATGTCAAATAAATGAATAGTGTCAAAATTGACACTATTGATATTTTATAAAAATTCCATTTTATCAAATTATTTAAAAATCCTAAAAATATTCAAAAATTACAAAGTGATAATTATTTTGTAAAAAATTATATTAAATATCCATTTATGGTCAATTAACACAATATAAGTAAATATTTATAATCATTAAATATTTAGAATATCATTACCACAATTAAAATTAAATAGAATAATTAAGTGTAAATTTAAAATATATGGTTTAAATTGACAAAATATGTTGTCCAGAATTTATTGGATGATTATATTACAACTATACCTCATATCATATTTAAAATTGGGACACTTTGGAGGTTTTTGAGTAGGGTTTTATTTTATTATAAATTATTTTTTTTGGACTTTCCAAAAGTGCTCCTCACCACAATTATAAAATGGAACCTCTCCCCTTTCCTTTTCACTTCATTTTGAGCCTTCATGCTCAGACACGCCCTACCCTGTTTTCATATCATCTTTATCATTTCCATTCTAGAAGTTCTGGTAATATTTAATGAACAAATCTAGTGCTCTAAGAAGTGATTTAGAGGAAGCCGGTCAAGGAAGAGGAGGTTCGGATACATACAAAGCATATCAGACCAAAGGTAAGGGATAACTTTGCGAATCTCATTTTTATCCAATATTGTTTATTCATAAGTATTTATTGGTGTATATTTATCATCCGTGTATATGTTTCCTAAATATTTATTTAAAAATATTATTTATATCTTTAAATAATTGTTAAAATTCAATTCTACCCATTGGTAAATTTTTACTAAATGGTATGAAAAGAATCTTTTGTCATTTTTGGTACGAGGTACTTTCTGAAATTTTTAGCAAAATTATGAGAATAATATTTTTTTAACTCATACAACATGATTTTATTTTTACACTTTCATAATACATTATTTTCATGATTCTTATCCTACAATCTTGTAAGGTTATTTTCACATAAAATGATTTCTTCTAAAATTATGTGGCATTTTGAGGAAGGGAAATGTTTTTGAAGATGAAATGATATTTTCCTCAAAAAATTAATTTCATGTGTTTTCTTAAAATTATTTTCAATATAAAATGACAATATTTAAATAAGGTTATATTTCTAACCCTGATATTACTGTCATTTTATTGTTTATATGATAGAATGTTATTCATGAAATTCATTTGTTTTATATCAATTTTGATAGAATGATGTTTAAGAAACCCATTTTATTTCATGGGTTATGATATGGTAAATGTTTTTATGTTTTATGTCACACATAAAAATGGTTTTAGTATAAGATGGGTGGGACCTATATCTCCCTCCATTGAATTGGGTAAACATTTATATCTCTTAAGATAAACATGACTGGAACGACAAGTAAATCTGGTTCAGCAATAAAGGGACAGACCGGGGAGTGAACTCGGTTCAGTCATAAAATTTATGCACTATGATGATCTCGAAAATGAGCCTTGACTAATATGAAATGATTTTCTATGCTTATGTGTGTATTATATGAAATTTCATGTCTTAGGTTATGACTAATGGGATTTCATTTCGCTTTTATGATTTATCCCAGGACATACTGTTATGATCTTTTATATGTAGGATATAATTTTCAAATGTTATGTTCTTATGATTATGATATAAATGATATTTCAATTTTTATCATTACTGCGCATTTGAGCTCACTCTGTCATATGTTTCATTTCCTCAGGTCATGAAGAAGGGTATTAAGTAAGATTTCTCAAAAAGGAGTATAGTTATGAAGAAATAAGAGGGAGATAATGTGGATGTTTAGTGAACCAATTTTTTATGTTTCCCAATTTCTAAGGATACTAAACCTATACGGTCCTATTGTGGTTTTTTTGTTTTTTAATAAAAATTCTTTAATGTTGAAGTAATATCTATATGTAAAGTACGAGTCATTATATTGAACAAGTTTGACTTTGAATTAATGATGCATGTACAATGCACATGTGGCAATGCTGAGGGCACAACGACGTGCCTGGGGTTGGATTCAATGGATGGTGGCATGATAACGTATAGGATTTGGCTGTGTAGGGGTCTTCTTGGTAAGATGGATCATGGTGGCCACATGAGATCCCATAATGGGGCTTTGCCTATGTTTTAAGGATCGAGTTCCTATCGTTTTTTCGGGCCTTTTGGTTGTGCATTTAGGGGGTCCTTGGATCTTATTCTTATTGGGCCTCTTGTTGGCCACCTTTGGGTTTGGGGGAAACTTTGGTGCCCCATTGTTGTTTCCTTTCACTTTACTATTTTTAATAAAATTTGGGGCCTTGGGAAATAACTCATGGTGAACACCACTTTGAATATAATTTTATAATTATTTAAATACATATAATTATAAATATAATTATAAATAAATAAATTTAAAAATATTTTCATATAATTATATATATATTTATTATAATTTTATAATCATTTAAATATACATTTATTCAATTATAATTATAATTATAATGAAATATATTTTAAAATAAATTTATATAAATAAATATATATAATTATATATATTAAGATATTAATATATATAATTAAAAATTTATTAAAAATTTATTATTTAAATATATTATTTTAATTTAATGATTATATGCATAATTATATTTATAAATAAATATTTGTATATAATTAAAAATATATTTGTTTAATTGAATATATATTTGTTAATATATAAAAATATATAATAATTAATATAATAAAAATATTTATAATTGAAATATTATATATATATACATAATTTTAAAATTAATTGTTAAAATTTAAACATTATTAAAAAATTCATTTTAATAGATTAATTCAATAAATTTCATCCATATTTTAAATGTTAAAACTTAATAATATAAAATCAATAAATATTTTTCATATAAATTTCAAACATTTTGAAAATATTTCATGTATAGTAAATAAATATGTGTAAAAAAATATTACAAAATGATTAAATATATTTTTAACATTATTAATGAATATATAATATTAAATGAATAAATATAATAAAAAAAGAAAAGAAAGAAAGTGAATTCGTATCATTTACGTGAATTTGAAACACCTAAAAGATAAAAAAATGAATAAAAATTTGATATTAAATATATAAATAACTAAATTATTAAAAATGAATTATATTACCTATTCAAATATTTTAACAATTAAATTGAAATAAATTAAATAAAATAAAACTATATTAAGAACACACCTATATATTCATGCTGAATGGATTAAAATAAACAAATAATATAAATGAATAAATACATAAAATACAAAAAATGGAGAGACAATAAAAAATAAAGAATAATATTAAATCTACAAATAGACTTGAATACAAACATACATGTACAAATAACAGACATAAATATAGACACATAAAAATAAACACACACACAAACATATAAATACCCACATACACATACATATACACAATTATACATTTTAAGGTCCCGGTTTTTTCTATGATTATCTTTGAAATATTTTTTGGAATATTCCTAGAGCTAGGCGTTGAGACAATGTGAGATTCCAAGGCTCTATGTTCCCATACGTAATTTTTTAAATATATTAATATCATGTGCATGTAGATTTCATGAAAAGTGGAATAACTTCTGAATGGGGGTTCGGATCCGAAATCTGAGGGCACCGTTGAGTTCAGAACATGTATTTTACCCTATGAGTTGAAGGTACCAAATTCAGAACAGAAGCCAGGGGACCAGAGGTTTTAAAAATTTTCAACATTAGGATGAAGAGACTTATTGTCTCCAATAGTTCAATCCCTAGTACAATTTAAGGATCGTACATAAATTAATGAAAGCACAAAAACATAAATTGAAAACATACCTTTTTTGATATGAAGTCGCGATTGACATATGCTTGTCTCTAATGATCAATCCTTGAAGGATCAAAAAAATATCCCTCTAGATCATTCAAATGTGATTCAAAAACCTGTTTGACCATCGATCATGGAATTCCAGGTGCTAGAATAGTGATCCATTGATGCCTTCGATGCCCCGACGATCACAACATCATTATGCTTGTGATGTGTGAGGAAGAACTCCATCCATTCTCCTATATCTAGAGTTCATCTCTCTGGAAATAAAAAAATTATGGATACGATAAAATGAATTCTCTATTAATAGTCATCATGCCAATTCCTATCTCTTGAATTTACAGTGGATGCTCAAAATTCCCGGTAGAGTTCTCCATCCCTATTAATTAAACATCCACTAAATAAATAGTTATGATGAATTAAACTGCATAATAAATATTATTTATTTTATCACATACTTATAATATATGATAAATATATTACATGATAAAACCAAATCATTATCCCGACTCATAATTCCCACTTAATATTAAATGAAACCTGAATATTAAAATAATATTCATTCGATTAATAGCATTCCTCATATTTACTTAACCTTTAAATAATATTACTAAATAAATCCTACCAAATTATTCTTTATTAAAATAATATTAATTTATTTATCCATTTTTTGATTGATGACTTGTACAACACTCGAGCCTCATGGTGGGGTCCACCATATAAAATATACCTATTCGACTGAATAAGGGGGATTCTTGAATATTCTATTGTGTGTGACCCTCTGGGGCCTTATCTCGATAGTAGTGAATAGTATAAACAAATAAAGAGCAGAGTCTAGTAACCCATCAAGACCCCGTAAGAGATAGGGATAATCATAAGAATAAAAACCAACCTACTGACATGTATTGTGTAATAAAATCTCATTTTTTTCATATCTAATAAGGAACGATGTACACTTGTGTCATCCTCTTTTCATGCATTATTATTTGTTAAACTCACTAGATATATTTTCCCTTTTATTCATTTTCCAAGGATGTGTGATGGTACTACAATCCTAATAAACAAGGTCGGAGATATATTACTTCCTCAACCTGGTAGAGATCAATCCTTCCTTGAACATTCAACTAATTCCATACCACCAATGACTTACCCAACACAAGATACCTCACCATGATTTCATTATCATAGTTTTTTCCTTGCACCAAAGTATAAGATCAAATGGCACAAATTGATAATGATCTTAATTCATGAGACCAATACACATGTCTGTAGATAGGAACAACCAATGAAACCTAAAACATGTGGTTATCCTATTAGAGGGTATGTCCTCATTATCTCACTACTAGAAATCACCAAGTGTAAACTTCATGAGAATAAGTGTCAATGATTATGATCCCAAAAACCTGATAGTCAAACATCAACTGTGTCCTATTAGTATGATGTATGAAGACCATATGACCATTATTTTAGATTAATGTCATAGTATCTCAAGGCTCTCATTAAAGCCTGTGATCTTCTATAACCTTTTGATACAACAATTAATCTATGGAAACATACATTCAATAGTAGACACAGAAATGTGTACACTATAATGGTTAGAATATATCATGTATATCTAACTATGTAGACGATATAGTAATCAAAATTATTGTTTAGTTGGGTTTAGGTCACCCACTATTACAACACTCCCACTTGAACGAGATCCAACTAGCTAACCATACATGATATCTCTCACATGATTAAAATCTTTTTTATGATAATTCAATGATTTAGTTTTTGGATCTTCTATATTTACGTTGCATGACTGTTTTGATATATGTGACCTATTATCATTGAGTAAAACTTCTCAAGTGAGGATATCCCAAAGTATATAATTTTTTCCACTGTCAAAACTCAACATCTTGTTTAGTACTAGTAAGAGAATTATATTAAATGATAAAACATTACTTACCAGGCCAGATTCCAAGAACTATAAAAATTTGTTCAATTTATTATCTACTTTGTTTTTCCCATAATGTCTATAATATACTCGGTATTTATAGGTATGAATACCATTGGATTTCATGAGCTTTTATCGCTAAACACCTTATATTAATCGTGATAAAAGATCAAATTGATCCAATGTAATACTAGTTTCTTTCCCACCAAAACTACAATCCCTTCCTCTCCACATACTAGCAATATATATTTTTTACTTCCTCATGTACATTAAAATAGTTCCGACATCTTCACTTGCAATTCTCTTGTATATAACTGATATTTTTTCTTCCTTAAAATATATGATTGAAATATTATATCTATATATATCATGTAATATTTGATTTATCCATCACTAAATCACCTGGAACACAACTCATCACTTAATCTCTTCTTATGCCTTTTGATTTCTTCATGAATATATTTATTCCATGTGACACAGGAAAAAATTCTTCTCTCAAATTATTCTAGCTTGTATTTTCTATGTAATGTTAGTATATGTAAAATTTAATAGTTCCAAGAATCTATTAGATCTACCTCAATAGATCCTATTCCATAAAACTTAGGTTTATACTTTAAGTCAATCACTATCGTATTTCTTTTATCACGGACTTAACTAATTATATGACCAATATAAATTTTGTATATGTTGATGAACATATTTATCATGGAAAACAATAGCCCTCCCACTATCCTCAAGTAGATACATGGAAAAGTTTAATTTATTAATGAATATTATATTATTTTGTTACTTAATTTAATACTAAAATTGATTTTATTAACTTGCAATGCTATTGGAATTCACTAATGTTTCCATCCCTTTTTGGTTTCCTCAAATGGACACCTTCCATAATTGGTGGTCATGAAATGAAATTCATAATAAAATGATCATATATATTAGCTATAATAAATAAATTTCTAATGGATTTTGTTATACCAACTTGCAATTGACAATTGATCCTTATTGGTACCATGCTTGTACCACCCATGTATTAACTACATGAATACCCACCATAGTATTCAAAACAATAAGACCATTTTTACTTTAATACATGGAAACCATTGTTGAATTTTTACTAACCTTTTTAATCATAATTGATTTTCAAATACTACATAATTATAGGAATTATTATTCATGATGAATAATTTATATCCATCCATGATGAATATAAAACCATCACTCTGGTTTTGACCTTCCTACGCAGTTTGTGTCTCTGGAATATTCTTGTTCTTCATGCAATTATGGAACTAGTTCCTATTCAAGCTACATGTGCATATCTATCATTGATTAAACCTAGTAAAATATGGATCCCACTATCTCAAGTAGAGAAGTTCACCCTTTTAGAAAAATGTATCCTATCACTTGACCATAAATTATCTCACATAGGGATTTATTTTAATTTACTAAGAAAATTTTAGGGTAATTACTTCAAATGCACATTGTGTTTTGGTTGATGATAATATGTTTATATCCAAACAAACTATTTGCATCAAAACAGATGTACTTATTTCATTATGGATTTACATCATATTATAAATTATGTGATATCCATTTTTCATGATAGATGGCATATGGTTAGGGTATTTTTCTTTTATTTTCAAAACATGCATTGAAATATGATGGATGTTTCTAAAATTTGAAACACTGATACTACTTACATCATTACTCTAATGTATAAAATGTACATTGTGGAATTTATCCACAATATATTATTTTTATCAATTTTAATATGTAATTATTTTTATTGATCCTCCTTATTAACATCAATTTCATGATGTGGATAAGGTAATATGCGTTTATAAATTAATTTGTTCCACATTACCATGATCCATGAATGTTTTGTCAAGATATTCTTTGGAATGATAGACCAAAGCATCTTATATCTTCTGACCATGCATATAGAATACTTCAATTTTATTTCACTTAATTTTTTAAAGGAATCTTACGAATTATATTTACCACTATCTTACCAATGGAATAGTTCACGCTCTCTTGCTAAACTAATTCTGAAAGCTTTATGGCCCACCTTTATGTCTAAAGGTTTTTTTGTCCCAAACAAAATAAGTATATACATCTAAATATATATGGTGTTTAACTCTATTGAGTCTAAATAAGAAACTCGGAATATCCTTGACGTCCACATTTTTTTTACTTGAAAATGATTTATCTTTACAAAATTGGGTAAATAATTCTTACATTTTTTATATTCATCATGTATAGATTATGATTAAAGTATCATTGAAATATTAGTTGAGCATGAAACAACAAAAAGAACATTTATTCATGAACATGGAATAATTTCTCCTAATGTTCAACGGACCCATGAGATAAATGTTCTGGTTGTAGTAAGAAATGTGTTAAACAAGAAACAATCACATGGAAATTAGATGTTATGTGTTTCTTATCACTAACATAGGAATCACCCTTTCTCGGATGCTTGGAGAATGCACCTTACTTCTTGAAACATTTCTATACTTACTTGGTAATAATATTAAAATACTCATATGTGATTGGAATATTGTATTTTATACCCAAGAATAAATTTAAAGAATTTATTTAATGAATATACACTGAAGAAGAAGTGAGTACTTGCTTCTACGATTCAGTTTATTGCATTTATCTACCATAGAATTTATTTAATTTTATATAGATATAATAACATACTATTAAATATCTATTTATATAAAGGAAATTGTGATGGTGTGTTTGGTGTCAGCCATTCCATATGCCTTATCACCGTGTCTTTCAACTCATTCAACATAATAATAAAATATTATGTGGTCTTTAATGTTCTTATTTCATGGAGAATATTACAAAAAAGGTAATAAAGTGTTTATTCCATCCATTTTAATTTTTAATTTTCAATTAAACTGATGTAAATTGATGAAAATGATACGAGAAAGGGATTCATTAAAAGATTATGAACTATATTTCAATTTACACATGACCGTTGTTGTTATCACCCATTCATATCCTACTTTGCTCTCTCCCAACTAGAATCTTCGAGATGAGGCAACATGTAACACCCCATGATTTTATGAAAAATGTTATTTTTAATTTCAATTATGTATTTTTTTGTAAACTACACCAAAAGGAACTTGCACTACATGCATCCCTGACATGGCTTGCATTACATGCAATCGAGACCTTCCACGATAGCGTATGTTCTACGTAACACCGAGTTTCACTAAACAATGATATGTTATATAAAATAGCCATTATGAATAGTAATATCCACTTTTTGAAATTTTATTTTTCAAAATGGACTTCATTTTTGGATTCGGAATATTAAAATTAGCCTAGGGTGATGTTTTGGTATTTTTCTAAAAACATTCAATTTTTTATGAATAGTGAAAACACTGGGTTACAATTTAAAATCCGAATTTTTATATAAATAAATACTTATTTTATATAAATTTATTTTAGGTAAAAATTGATACATAATAAATATATGAGATCAATGTAATTAATTGGAGTCATTTTATAATAATTTTAGACAAAAAAATTTTATTGAACCTTTCACCGTCTTTTACCCACCTCATATGAGGGTTTAAAAATTTACATAAACCTAATTTTACTACTTTGGTGAGTGGAATTTCAAAAATATGAGAGACACAGTTAATATCACAGAGTAAAATGTGCTTCAATAAGATAAAAATATTTTTTGGTGAATAGTAACTTTTTACTTTTATTTACCACGGTTAAAAGTAAATAGGGTAATTAAGGGTAAAAATGATATTATTATTACCCTCACACATGTCCTAATTCTATCGGATAAGTGTAGTTCGAACATACACAACCTTAGGTATAAAATAGTACCCTTTAGGTCCACTTGTATTAGATTAGGAAATTTATTATTATTTTATTTAAAGAAGAATTAAAATAATTAAAATCAAAGTTAAATAAACAAATCATTTTTAATATAGGGTTATACATAAGATAAATTACACTATAAATCTTCATTATCAAGACAATTTTTTTTTCTACATAATGGTATTTTATTTATAATTTGTAAACATTATATAATTTAATTTATTTATGACACAATGATGATGCAGTAATTACCTTATTAATGAAATATTTACATTATTGATGTTATAAATACCAAAATAAATGACATTTTAGACTTTTTATGAATTCAACTAATTTTATAGGTTACTATGACATGTTATTATTGATTTAATTGACTTTTTTAGAACTAATCATGTTGTTGCGAGTTTCACAAAAAATCATGTACCGAATAGTGTCAAAATTGACAGAAAATAGGTTTTAAAACAAATATTATTTTATTAATTGTTATTTTATTCCAAAAAATCTAAGGTTTGGCCAATTGACTAATATAAGGATATATATATATATATTAATAATTAACCACTTGGGGTTATTTTGTCTTGTTCTTGTACGTTTATTAACCATATAGTGTAAGAAAACAAAAAGACACGACAAAAGTTAAATTATTTAACTTAGAGTTAAATCTAAACGATAGGGATAAAATAGTAACATAAACTTTTATAAAACCTATTGGTTGAGATTATTGCGACCCATAACCACTTTATCTTCAAAATAAATCAATTTGGAACCATTATAAACCGAATATGACTTTGTTATAAAATAATATTTTATGTTTTTTCTAAAGTGCCCCTTTCCTCCCTTATAAAAAGGGCACCCCTTCCCTCTTCCCTTCACACCATTTTGAGCCTTGAAGCTCACAAAAAACGCACCAATTCCTCTTTTAAACCTTTCTAGTTATATCATATAGGTTCTGGTCTTCTAAAAAGTCCAACTCTAGTACTCTAAGATGAAGTTTAAAGGAGGTGCGTCGAGGAAGAGGTAATCTCTTCTACCGTTTCTTTCAAGTTTTCTTTCTTCTTAAACTTCTTATTATTTAGTTGTTTAATTATAAAGTAATATAATAAATACACTAATATACTTATATGTTATTATAAATATGAAAAAACCTCATTTCACCTTCTATCGATAATACAAAATTAAATCACCGCGCATGCGTACGTACAGAATACCGTCTCCACGCCGTGGTGTAATCAATTTTTCCACCAACACCTTACTTGGATGGGTTTAATGGTGTGGAGAATAAAAATATATTGTTATTAAAACTTCATACTGATTATATGGTATTATATCATCCACTCCAATTCTATTCAATAATTATGGGAACGATTTCATCGCTCGTGCGTATGTATGGATTACTGTCTCCACTACGCGATGAGATTCATTCTATATTTTAACCATTTAAGAATTATTATAAAGTATATGTAATGAATAATAATGAAATATATGACATAATTAAGCTACTAAATTTATGTATTTATATATATATGTGTCATCTACTTACTTCCATTCAAGTTAATAAGGAACAGAAAACAACGTTCATGTGTACGTACGACCTACCGTCTCCATGAATGGTGTATTTCATTTCATTCATATATTTATTATATATAAATATATGGAATATATAAACTATATAAATCATTATTTACATTATGTATGTTAGTAAATCATGATATAATTAATAATAATATCAAAAATAACAAGTCCAAACAAGTATGATAAATAAAATGATTTCACCCAAACCAATGCTTTAACATGGAAATTACAAAAGAATGGGTAATATAAATTAATAAGTGAAGCATATATGAAATAATAAAAATGATTATTATTGTGTAATAATTAAATGAAATTATTTGAATCATTAGACAGGAGGTTTGGATATGTACGAAGAATATCAGACCTAATGTAAGGGAAAATCTCACAATCTCAATTTTTATCTGAGATTGTTTATACTTCGGTAATTACTGGGGCATATTTATCATCCACATCCATGTTCCATCAACATGTAATATTATTTATATCCTCCTACAATTTTTTAAATCCAATTTTACCCATTTGTGAGTTTTTAGTAAAATATATGAAAGGAATCTTTTTTTGTTTTTAGAACGAGGTACTTTTTGACTTTTCCGGCCAAAGTATGAGAAGAATGTTTTTTTAACTTATACGGAATGAATGGATTCCTAGAACATTATTTCCATGAAGCTTCCTTTACATGTTTAAAATTTTATTTTTAATCAACTTCTTTTAGTTTAAAATTTTCATACATGTTAGGAAATGAAAAATGTTTTAGAAGTAGAAAGGATATTTTCCTCAAGAATGAAGTTCAAGTGTTTTAATAAGATTATTTTCCATCTATGATAGTATAGGGTTCTGTTTCTATCCCTATTTTTACATTTATTTGATTATTTTATGATGGAATTATTTTTATGATTTAACTTTAACTTATTTGGATTATGTTATGATGGCATGATGTTTAAGAATTACATTTTTATTACATGGCTTATGCTATGATGTATGATTTATGATTTTATGGAACACATAAGAATGGTATCATTATGATATGGTTGGTACCTATATCTCCCTCCAATGCATTTTTCAAAGATTTATATCTCATGAGATAGACATGGCTGGAAAGGCAGGTTAATCTAGTTCAGTGATACATGACTGAAACGAGGAGTGATCCCAGTTCAGAAATGGACTTTGTCTGCTAAGATAGTCTTGGTAATGAGTCTTGACTAAAAAGAAATGATTTCCTATGATTATGTGGGTATGCTAAAAAGTTTCATGTTTTATGTTATGATTATTTGGATTACATTTCACTACTATGATTTATCCCATGTCATGATATTTTGATCTCTTTTACAAGGTAAGATTTTCAAAAGGTAATGTTCTTTTGAATATGATATTTCTTTTGTTTACCCTTACTGAGCATTTGAGTTCACCCTTTTGTATGTTTTCTTTTACCCAGTATATAAAGAAATCTTTTTGGAAAGAAAATAATAGGGGAATATTTTTATGGGGGATGTTGAAGATCTTTCACCATGATTAGAATATTATGTTCCGATTTTCCGAAGACACTAGACTATTACAGTCATTCAGTATTTGTTTTTGTTATATATTAGGTATTACACAAAAGTAATTTAATTTCCATGTACGTCATGATTTGGGTCTCTAAGTTGGTATCATAGGTTCGGTTTTGTCATCCTCTGGAAACTAGAATGAGAGAACTTTAGTGATATCCCTAGATATATTTCTTGTAGGATCGAAATAGTGATGTAGATGCTCAATATACAAGAAGGGGGTGAATTGTATACTTTAGAAATTCTTTTGGAACCTTTAAAGTTTGTTACGAATAACTATGTTTTCCTTAAGAAAAGGAATGGACTATGTTTAACAACTTTAAAATAAGAAAATTCACAACACCTCTAACACCGAATGCAACCTTGGAAAGAGATTCCGAAAGTAGGTTCCAGAAATATGGTTCTGGAAATTTAAACTTAATAAAAGATTACAATATGAGATTCTACATTAAAGCGTATAGAATCTAAATGAAACAGAGTACAAATAAGGAAGTATAAGAAAGTTATACTTTCCTTATAATACAAAATGAAGCGGAATATAAACACGTAGTAGAACTATAAGTAACAAGATATAAGTCTTTTAACCCAAAGAGAAGGGTATCCAACAACCTTGGATAAAGGGCCCTTGATTTATACTTTCAAGAAAGTCTGTCTTACCCACACCAGGGTAAGCCCTCGATACGAAGATTGGAGTCTCTGTATTGCTATCCCTGCAAGCCCTCAACTACAAGGTAGTTGGAAACCTCTGTCTTTCTCAGCAAAGAAGCCCTCGAACTTCAAGGTAGTCGAAAACCTCTGTATTCCTATCCCTGGAAGCCCTCGAATGTAATCACCAACATTCGGAGTCACACGAAGCATTGAGAGTTAATAAGAGCCTGAATCTCTAGAAATCACTTCATGCATGTAATCTCATGAGTCGAAGATCAATCATCCTTTTTGCACTTCAGCACTGAGCTCTTTCAAATGAGCTCTTATTTATAGGTAAGGTTGGATCCTTCTCCAACGGTCATATTTTCCTTAATGATCGGAGGGACCTGTACACGTGTCACTTAGACAACGGTTAGTTTATAACAAAAATAGACGACATCGTTTTATAACAAAACAAGTGTAACAGAATGTACGACATCGTTTTAAATATTAACTAAAATGTCTGGAATGAAAGCTTCGGAGTGAAGGTTCGGAGTGTAAGGAAAATAATAAAGAGTAGTCAAAATATAAAGACATAAGAAAAATGAAAGTTCGGAGTCTATCCAAAAAATAATAATTTTCGGAGTCTGAATAAATTCAGAGTGTATAAAAAAAAGATGATCAGATTCTGTTTAATAGGTGAATTCGGAATGAAATTTCGGAATGCGAATTCATCATCATAATTCATAATGAGAATTCATCATCAGAATTCGTAATGGGAATTCATCATCAGAATTCGTAATGAGAATTCCTCATTAGAATTCGTAAGGAGAATTCATCGTTAGAATTCATAATGAGAATTCATTGTCGTACTTCTTAAGGATTCGTATCCTGAATCTGGAGTAAAACTGTATCCAGAATTTGGAATTAAACTTTATCATAGTTCTAATTCTTGATTTCAGAGTGAAACTCTATCACAGTTCTTATCCAGAATTTGGATCCTAAAACCGAATGCTTTATATCAAGGTTTCAAGCAATAAAAAATGAATCTGAATCTTATATTTAAGAAAAATATGGATAAAAATATGATAAGGATAATTTTCCTTATAAAAGAAATTTTCCTTATAAAAGCAATTTTCCTTAAAGATAAGGTTTTTGTGATTTTCAAAACAAGAAGGAATGAAAAATTCATAAGTAAAACCTTATTGACACAACAATCTCCCCCTTCTTGGAAAGCACAAACATCCTTATGAAAGAGAAATTCTAAGAAGAAAGAAAAACATTAAGTCTTATCTCCATTGGCATTAAGGAAATTGATGAATACGACTAACTCCCCCTTAGTCTTTGAAACTCTAAGGATCGTATTCTAGATGTCCGGAGTGACATTTTATTATGAATAAGAAGGTCTTCTTTAATGAAAAACACCCCCTTAGATAAACTCTTATTAGAGTTCTTTTTCCTTAAGGATCTTTTCCTTCTCCCCCTTTGTGATTTTCAAAAACAATTCGAGGGAATGGAAAAAAAAGTACCTGAAAAATCAGTTATAACAACAAAAGAAACGACAAGCACAATTTTCATTAAGTTTGAAATATCGGCAACAAAGAAAATTAGATACAACAAAAAGATCGAATTTTGCTATTTCGGATCTTTTTCCTTCGAAATGAGCCCCTTAAGAATAGTCTTGATCTTCTTCAGGTCTTTATGATCTTCTTCATCTCGCTTCTCTAAGACCACTATTCTTGCAGATTGAGCTTCAATCTTTTCTTCCTGGGATTTCAGATTTTCTTCCTGAGCCTTGAACTTTTCTTCCTGAGCCTTCAACTTCTGTTCAAACTCGATCCGATGATCCCCTTCAAACTTCCAGTTTTGAGAAACGGAATTCAGTTTCCCATTCAGATATCTGACTTCTTGAATCTGGAAGTTCTTTTCATCTGTCAGCTTCTCTTCAAAGTAAGAAGTCAACTCATTTATCTTCCTGTCCTCAATCTCAAAAGCATCTTTAACATTGTCTTGAAATTCATCGAATAACCTCATTTCATCAACAGTCTTCTTCGACCAGTTTGTCATCCTCTGGGAAGATCTTCTATGAGCTTCGTAGCCAACAAAAACGTTTTGAACTGAGCCTCTATTTCAACACACTTGTCCATAACCATAGATACAGAGTCTGTTTTCTGATTTAAAGCATGTTGGAGCATCTGAAATCTTGAGTCAATACTTGAGAAGGTCGGAATGGTTCCCACCAACTTCTTTAAAGATTGAACAACGAAGTCATGCCCCAACGAAGATGACTCTGAATTTGAAACTTTTCTTGGAGAATTTTCTTCCTCAACTAGGTCAAGCTTTCTCTTTGAAGAACTACCAACTTACTTTCTCTTCACCACCATTGAACTCGGAGTATCAGCAAGAATTTTCTTTCCCTTGTCTCTTTTCGGAATCGATTCTTGATCAGGAGTTTTCTGCTCGCTAGTAGATACTTGAATAATATCATCAACAACTTTTTGAACAACATCTTCCTCATTCTTATCCTTCTCTGGGGTTACTAACTTAGAGGATTCAGCCTCTGAAGTTCAGAGTGACCGGTGTTCCGAAGGTGACCCCTTATAATCATCTACTTGTTTCAATAAATCTCATATTTCACCACTTCCTTCAACAAATACTTCGTCCTCTTCCACTTGTTGAATCTGCTCGAGTTGCTCAACATGTTCAGCTGTAATCTCTTCCGGAAAATCAAGGTTTCTTCCTGGAGTCTCAGGTAGATATTCCAAGGAGAAAGATCTCGGAACTGGAATGCTTCCAGATACTATTTCATTAAATTTTAACAAAGCTTGGACTACCTCACCTTCTGACATCTTCTTCTTGAGATTCTTTTCCTTTACTTGTTTTTCAAGCTTATCAGCAGTTCTCTCCTTCAAGGCCTTAGCCTCTGTAGGATCCAATCCGAACTGCGGATCCCCTTCTTTCCTTTTCTCTTTATCTTCTCTCCACTTCGCAACAAACTCATCAGGATAAGCCTTCTTATTCTTTGGTTTGGGAGGTGCGGTTTGAACTTCCTTAGATTTAGGATCCTGTACTTCAGCTGCAACTTCTTTGAACTTTCTTTTCTTTACTGGATTAGATGATTCTGGTTCAGCAGCCTTCAGAGCCGCTTCTTATTGATTAGGCAAATTGAAGAACTCACCAGTCTCCTTGTTGAAAGCCACATCCATCCTCTTAAGGGTATCATCACTGACCAACAAAATTTTGCAAACCCTTGGCTTAGATCTGCAAGATTCCTTGAATGACTCAAGGCACCGAACTATCAACTTTGAAAAAATTGCTGGGTACATTACGATCTGGGCTATGAGATTTCCTTTCTTAAGATTCTCAATGGTTATAAGAATGTTCCTCATGAAGTTAAACTTCCTTAGATTTATCAGGAAATCTAAGATATAGATCTCACTCTTCTTCAAACTATCTTTATCACCCTTCATCGGTATGATAAGACCTTGTACCCACAACTCTAGAATCCAGAAATTTGTAGGCAAACTAGAAATCTTAGGAGATTTGTCATCTGAGAGTCCGAGAGTTTTCAAGGATTTTTCATTGTCGAAGCAACCCTTAGAATCTGGCAACACATGAGATATGAACCTGCTTCTCCTTCATAGGTCAGCCCTACCAAACTTGCTGCCTTGGTATAAGAATGCTTATAAGTCTTGCCATAAGACTTAAAAGAAAATTTCTCCCTATTATCTTCCTGAAAGAAGGAAAATGTTTCGTAGAACTCAATAAGTATCTCCGAAAAAACATCGTCTTGATTCCCCGGTTTGGACACAACAATATCATCCCACCCATTCAACTTAATGTTATTCGAAATAAGATAATCATAGTTGTTGAAGAAATCTGGATGGACTAGCCTTTCTCTGTAAACTAACCATTGTGAAATAGGCTTAGAGGATGACATTTCTTGAGAAGCTAACTCCACAGACATTCGGATCCGATGACCTCTAAGAAGTTCAGAACAGAGAAATATAAAGTTCGGAACGACCTTAAAATAGAGAGGCAGAGCTTCGGGATGCTGGAGCTTGAAATCGATGTGGGACAAGTATTTGTGTCCCCTTTATATAGGCAATAAAACAACAGTTAAACTTCCTCGGTTGATCGAACAATTGTGATAAGATGAGATCAGATCTGATGGTTGAAAACGAATTCTCAAGAAAACTTGAATCCAATCTTTTTGAGGTTTTTATTAAAACAACGAATTAAGAAAACTGTAATCCGAAAACAAAATACAAGAAAATGCCAGCAAGTAAAATATGACTACGAAAACTTGAGTAAATTAATCACACCTTTCGGATTGGCTTAGGAGGATTATTCGTAACGGGTAATATAAAAAATGAATACGAAAAAATCATTATTATGAAAAGACAAAGTTCGCAAAAACTTTACTATGGAAAACAAAATCAGTATGGAAAAACTCATTATGGAAAAATCAGTACGAAAAACAAATTCCAAGAATTTGAGGGGGAAAAAACCTATTATGAGAGATTCAGTACGAAAGTTCTGTTATGAAAATACCGGTATGAAATTTTCCATTCTGGATGTTTTCAACACGAACACTTCCATTCCAGAAGTATTCTGTACAAAAATGTTCATTCTGGAAAATTGTAGTTCCGGAAATTCCATTCCGGAAATCTTCGTTCTGAAAAGTTTGAAAACAAACTTTGAAAAACTTTGTCATTCTATCAATCAAATGTACTCCCCCCATGAAACGGAGTTTATTACTGTAAGGAGACTTTTTCAACGGAATGTTAATTAAGGAGGATTACCTTATGGTTATCATCCCTAACTTCTATTTAATGTATTCAAATCTATCAGAAGACAATGATTTTGTGAAAATATCAGCAAGTTGATCTTGCGTTCCGATAAACTGAAGAATAATATCTCCTTTAAGTGTGTGATCCCTAAGAAAGTAATGCCTAATATCTATGTGTTTTTCACTGGAGTGATGTGCAGGGTTCTTACTAAGGGAAATGGCACTTGTGTTATCACACAAAATTTGAGTTTTAGTCAAACTCAAGCCATAGTCTGTGAGTGTGTGTTGCATCCACAACACTTGAGCACAACAACTTCCAGCTGCTACATATTCAGCTTCAGTAGTGGAGAGTGCTACAGAATATTGCTTCTTGCAGGACCAAGAATCTAGTGAATCTCCTAAGAAATTACAAGTTCTGGATGTACTTTTTCTATCCATTCTACATCCACCAAAGTCAGCATCAGAAAAGCTTTTAAGGATAAAATAATTTCCAGAAGTATAAAATAATCCTAGATCCATGGTTCCCTTAAGGTAGCGAAAAATTATTTTTACTACCTTTAAGTGAGATTCCTTAGGATTGGATTGATATCTTGCACATAAGCATACTGAGAACATTAAGCCTGGTTGACTAGTTGTCAAGTAAAGTAAACTTCCTATCATTCCTCTAAAAGATGTTTGATCTACTGGTTTCCCAGCTTCATCAAGATCTAAAGAATTTTAGGTACCGATAGGAGTACTTATACTCTTAGTGTTGTCATAACCATACTTTTTAAGAAGATCTTTAATATACTTATGTTGAGATATGTAAGTCCCTTCTGGTTTTTGAGAAATTTGAAAACCAAGGAAAAACATTAACTCACCCATCACACTCATTACAAACTCAGATTTCATTAGACATGCAAAAGAGTTGGTCAAAGATTGCTGAGTTGAACCAAATATGATGGCATCAATGTAAATTTGAACAATAAAAAAATTTTTCTTATCTTTCTTTATAAAAAGAGTTGGATCTTCATTTCCCTTAACATAGTTATTTTGAAGCAAAAATCCAGTGAGTCTATCATACCATGCTCGTGGGGCTTGTTTAAGACCATACAATACTTTGGTAAGTTTAAAAACATGATCAGGATGTTTTGTATCTTCAAATCCAGGAGGTTGTTCAACAAAAACATCCTCTTGAACATAACAGTTAAGAAAAGCACATTTCACATCCATTTGGAAATGTTTGAAATTAAAGAATGCTGCGAAGGCAAGTAGAATACGGATAGATTCATGTCTAGCTACTGAAGCATAGGTTTCTTCATAGTCTTTTCCCTCTTGATGATTATATCCTTGAGCAAAAATTCTAGCTTTATTTCTAACTATGACACCATTTTCATCACATTTATTTCTGAAAACCCATTTACCTCCAATAACAGAAGTTTCCTTAGGTCTTTCAACCAAGGTCCAGACTTTATTCCTTTCGAAATCATTTAATTCATATTGCATGGCTTTGATCCAATCATCATCACCTAAAGCTTAATCAGTGCTTTTTGGTTATAATTGGGAAAGATATGCTAGATTTTCTACTTCATTTCTTAAGGAACTTCTAGTCCTTACAGGTTGATTTACATCACCAATGATACTATCACTGGGATGATTCTTAAGAAACACCTGATTTGGGTTTTGTAAAACCTGTTCATCTACATAGGGTAGAAAGTCTTCTGGGGTAAATGTTTCAGAAGTATCTTCTAGAAAATTATCCTTATTAGAAGGTTCTTCATCACATAACTGACTTATGCTAATGAGGTTGTTCTTAAGACCCTTAACAAAAAGAACATTTGAAATTAATGTTTTACCAAGAAAAACAATATTACCAATACCAATAATCTCACCCTTAGCATTATCTCCAAAAGTTACCTTTCCTCCTTTCGTTTTGATAATCTTTTCAAAAAAACTTTTGTTACCAGTCATGTGCCGGGAACATCCACTATCCGTGTACCGTGTGTTGTTGCTGGTACTCTATTTTCTGGAAATCAAGAAGAAAATTAGACTATCAGAATCCAAACTTGTTTGGATCCGAGATTTCCAGACAATAAAATTTTTGGTACCCACATCTTCTTAGAGAAATAAGCTTTGTGAAAACCTAAGGATTGAGTTTTGTTTAAGGAAAAATTCTTTGCCCAGTGACCACCACATTGAAACTTGGTACAAAATGGAGCACATTGAGGAACAAAATTATTGTTACTAAAAACTGGTTTTTCATGGGTATAACCAAATCCGGATTTATTTCTTAAAGGTCATATTTGGGAATACATTTTATCAAAATTTTCCTTACCATGGGTAAAGTTTGATAAACACTTCTTTAAGGAAAAGATTTCGGACTTGAGTTTTACAACCAAGTTTTTATCCTCAAAATCATTTGTTTTAGAACTAGAGTTAGGCTGAAAAACATTTT
Organism: Viscum album; assembly: GCA_963277665.1. Lineage (NCBI taxonomy): Eukaryota > Viridiplantae > Streptophyta > Magnoliopsida > Santalales > Viscaceae > Viscum > Viscum album. Next base: position 243,448 of record CAUJRU010000640.1, read on the forward strand.
TCTTAGAAATTACTATTTCTAATTCTTTAGAAAGTTTGTTCTTCTCAGAACTTACTTCCTCAAGATTTTTTTAAATACTTTCAAAATCATCATTTTCCTATCAAGATCTTTAGAAATATCTGATATCTCATTCGTATGAATAGAATTTATATAGTTTGCCTTATCAAGTTTCTTATTGAGTTTGGAATTATCAATTTCTAGAAGTTCCGCAAACCTAGAGACTTCTTCATAAGTAGGTAAAGTATTTTCTTAATCAGAAGAAAATTCTTCATCAGAAGAGTTATAATACTTACTATCAATAGAATTTAAAGAAACATTGGTCAATGATTCATCATTTCGTACCTTAGCCATAAAACAATGATTATCAATAGGTAATTTGGCTATAAGACCAATATTCTTCTGTCCTGAGGATTCATAATCAGAAGATTCATCTGAAGAGTCACCACCACTGGCACTCCATGTTTCATTAGCTTTCAAAACATTCTTGGATTTGGCTTTATAATATTTCTTTCTGTTCCTGTCTGAATGCCTTTCTTTCCTTTCTTTCTTTTTGAGCAAAGGGCAACCTGGTCTAATATGCCCAGCTCTCTTGCATTCATAGAAAGTAACTTATCCATCTTTCTTATATTTCCTTTCCTTTTTCTTATACTTGGATTGGAAATTTCTCTGGCCAACTATCTTGTTCATTCTTCGAGCAAGATTTGCTAGTTCATTTTCTGAGACTTCACTCTCACTAGATTCGGACTGGAAAATAACTTTCTTAGACTTGGATATGGTTACTCTCTCAGGAGTCTTAGCTTTCATCTGATTTGAAGTTGTTGTAAAAGCAATAGTACCATTTCCATTATTCTTCTTGATGTTGTCAACATCTCTCTTCATTCTTGTCTCATGTTGTAGAAGAGTTCCTAATAGCTCATCAAGAGTAATTTGAGTGACCTTCCTGTTCTCATCTATAGCCGTTCTCTTGGATTCCCACTCATTTGGAATAATATCAATTATCTTATCCACAAGAGCTTCACCATCTAGACCTTTCTCTCCCATAGACTGTAGACTGTTGACGATAGTCATAAATCTCTGTTGCACTTTACAGATTGGTTCACCATAAGGAAAATTGAAGCCATGATATTCAGCTCTAAGGATAGCTCTTCTAGTCTCAATCACTTTAGAAGTCCCAAAGTGTGTAACTTCTCACTTCTTCCAGATACAGTTAGCTGCTTCACAAGAAGAAATTTGGCTATATATATTTCTAGTCATTGAACAAAGTAAAGTATTGTGTACCTTATAATTGAGTTGATATTCTTTCTTTTCTTGATTAGTAAAAGTTCTAACTTCCTTGTCAGGAATTTTATAATCTCCAGTAAGCATAACAAAGTTGTCTACTCTAGTATTAATAACAAAAGTCTTCATGTGATCCCTTCAGTATTCCTAATCATTACCATCAAAGATTGGTGGTCTTGTAGGATTCAGATTATCAATTGAACCAACATTGACTCCTGCCATACCAGAAACCTTCGATACACAAACTTGTTAGTAGCAAAAGTTTGGAATCAGAAAGTTCGGACATGGAATTTTCAAAATGGTAAAGTTCGGAATGGAAAAGTGAGCAAGAAAAACTTATTCGTAAGTATAAGTATTTAAGAGACCTGCTCTGATACCAATTGTAGCATCGAAATAGTGATGTAGATGCTCAATATACAAGAGGGGGGGGGGTGAATTGTATACTTTAAAAATTCCTTTGGAACCTTTAAAGTTAGTTACGAATATCTATGTTTTCCTTAAGAAAAGGAAAGGACTAAGTTTAACAATGTTAAACTAAGAAAATTCAAAACAACTCTAACACCGAATGCAACCTTGGAAAGAGATTCCGAAAGTAGGTTCCAGAAATATGGTTCCGGAAATTTAAACTTAATAAATGATTACAATATGAGATTCTACCTTAAAGTGTATAGAATCTAAATGAAACAGAGTACAAATAAGGAAGTTTAAGAAAGTTATACTTTCCTTATAATACAAAATTCAGCGGAATATAAACACGTAGTAGAACTATAAGTAACAAGATATAAGTCTTTTAACCCAAAGAGAAGTGTATCCAACAACCTTAGATAAAGGTACCTTGATTTATACTTTCAAGCAAGTCTGTCTTACCCACACTAGGGTAAGCCCTCGATACGAAGATCGGAGTCTCTGTCTTGCTATCCCTGCAAGCCCTCAACTTCAAGGTAGTTGGTAACCTCTATCTTCCTCCGCAAGGAAGCCCTCGAACATCAAGGTAGTCGGAAACCTCTGTCTTCCTATCCCCGGAAGCCCTCGAATGTAATAAACAACATTCAGAGTCGCACGAAGCTTTGAGAGTTAATAAGATCCTCTCTCTCTAGAAATCACTTCAAGCATGTAATCTCATGAGTCGAAGATCAGTCATCCTTTTTGCACTTCAGCACTTAGCTCTTTCAAATGAGCTCCTATTTATAGGTAAGGTTGACTCCTTCCCCAACAGTCATATTTTCCTTAAAGATCGGAGGGACCTGTACACATTTCACTTAGACAACGGTTAATTTATAACAAAAATAGATGACATCGTGTTATAACAAAACAAGTGTAACAGAATGTACGACATCGTTTTAAATCTTAACTAAAAAGTCTGGAATGAAAGCTTCGGAGTGAAGGTTCGAAGTGTAAGGAAAATAATAAAGAGTAATAAAAATATAAAGACCTAAGCAAATGAAAGATCAGAGTCTAACAAAAAAAACATAACTTTCGGGGTCTGAATAAATTCAGAGTGTATAAAACAATGATGATTAGATTCTGTTTAATAGGTGAATTTGGAATGAAATTTCAGAATGCGAATTCGTTATCAGAATTCGTAATGAGAATTCATCATCAGAATTCGTAATGGGAATTCATCATCAGAATTCGTAATGAGAATTCCTCATCAGAATTCATAATTAGAATTCATCATTAGAATTCGTAATGAGAATTCATTGTCAAACTTCTTAAGTATTCGTATCCTGAATCTGGAGTAAAACTCTATCCATAATTTGGAATGAAACTTTATCATAGTTCTCATTCTGGATTTCGGAGTGAAACTCTATCACAGTTCTTATCCAGAATTCGGATCCTAAAACAGAATGCTTTATATCATGGTTTCAAGCAATAAAAAATGAATCCGAATCTTATATTTAAGAAAAATATGGATGAAAATATGATAAGGATAATTTTCCTTATAAAAGAAATTTTCCTTATAAAAGCAATTTTCCTAAAAGATAAGGTGTTTATGATTTTTAAAACAAGAAGGAATGAAAAAGTCATATGGAAAAACTTATTGACTCAACAATCTCCCCCTTTTTGGAAAGCACAAACATCCTTACGAAAAAGAAATTCTAAGAAGAAAGAAAAACATTAAGGATTATCTCCCTTGGCTTTAAGGAAATTGATTAATACGACTAACTCCCCCGTAGGCTTTGAAACTCTAAGGATCGTATTCTAGATGTCTGGAGTGACATTTTATTACGAATAAGAAGGTCTTATTTAATGAAAAAATCCCCCTTAGATAAACTCTTATTAGAGTTCTTTTTCCTTAAGGATCTTTTCCTTCTCCCCCTTTGGGATTTTCAAAAAAAATTCAAGGGAATGGAAAAAAACAAAGTACCTGAAAAATCGGTAATAACAACAAAAGAAACGACAAGCACAATTTTCATTAAGTTTGAAATCTCGGCAAAAAAGAAAATTAGATACAACAAAAATATCGGATTTAGCTATTTCGGATCTTTTTCCTTCCAAATGAGCCCCTTAAGAATAGTCTTGATCTTCTTCAGGTCTTTATGATCTTCTTCAGCTTGCTTCTCTAAGACCACTATTCTTGCAGATTGAGATTAAATCTTTTCTTCCTTGGCTTTCAGCTTTTCTTCCTGATCCTTGAACTTTTCTTCCTGACCCTTCAAATTCTGTTCAAACTCGATCCGATGATCCCTTTCAAACATCCAGTTTTGTGAAATGGAATTCAGTTTCCCATTCAGATCTCTGACTTCTTGAATCTGGAAGTTCTTTTCATCTTTCATCTTCTCTTCAAAGGAAGAAGTCAACTCATTTATCTTCCTATACTCAGTCTCAAAAGCATCTTTAACATTGTCTTGAAATTCATCGAAAAACCTCATTTCTTCAATAGTCTTCTTCGACCAGTTTTTCACCCTCTTGCAAGATCTTATATGATCTTCATAGCCAACAAAAAATGTTTTTAACTGAGCCTCTATTTCAACACACTTTACCATAACCATAGATACAGAGTCTATTTTCTGATTTAAAGCATGTTGGAGCATCTGGAATCTTGATTCAATAATTGAGAAGGTTGGAATGGTTCCCACCAATTTATTTAAAGACTGAACAACGAAGTCATGCCCCAACGAAGATGACTCTGAATCCGAAACTTTTCTTGGAGAATATTCTTCCTCAACTAGGTCAAGCTTTCTCATTGAAGAACTACCAAATTCCTTTCTCTTCACCACCACTGAACTCAGAGTATCAGCAATAATTTTCTTTCCCTTGTCTTTTTTCGGAATCGATTCTTGATCTGGAGTTTTCTGATCGCTAGTAGATACTTGAATAATATTATCAACAACTTTTTGAACAACATCTTCCACATTCTTATCCTTCTCTGGGGTTACTAACTTAGAGGATTCATCCTCTGAAGTTTGGAGTGACAAGTGTTCCGAAGGCGACCCCTAATAATCATCTACTTGTTTCAATAAATCTCATGTTTCACCACTTCCTTCAGCAACTACTTCTTCCTCTTCCACTTGTTTAATCTAATCGAGTTTCTCAATATGATCAGTTGTAATCTCTTCTGGAAAATCAAGGTTTCTTCCTAGAGTCTCAGGTAGAGATTCCAAGGAGAAAGATCTCGGAACTGGAATGCTTCCGGATACTATTTCATTAAATTTTAACAAATCTTGGACTGCCTCAGCTTCTGACATCTTCTTCTTGAGCTTCTTTTCCTTTACTTGTTTTTCAAGATTATCAGCAGTTCTCTCATTCAAGGCCTTAGCCTCCGTAGGATCCAATCCGAACTGCGGATCCCCTTCTTTCATTTTCTCTTTATCTACTCTCCACTTCGCAACAACCTCATCAGGATAGGCCTTCTTCTTCTTTGCTTTTGGAGGTGCGGTTTGAACTTCCTTAGATTTAGGATCCTGTACTTCAGCTGCAACTTCTTTCAACTTTCTTTTCTTTACTGGCTTAGATGATTCCGGTTCAGCAGCCTTCGGAGCCGCTTCTTCTTGATTAGGCAAATCGAAGAACTCACCAGTCTTCTTGTTGAAATCCACATCCATCCTCTTAAGGGTATCATCACTGACCAAATTTTTTTTTGAAAACCCTTGGCATAGATATGCAAGCTTCCTTGAAAGACTCAAGGCACCAAACTATCAACTTTGATAAAATTTCTGGGTACATTACGATCTGGGCTCTGAGATTTCCTTTCTTAAGATTCTTAATGGTTATAAGAATGTGCCTCATGAAGTTAAACTTCCGTAGATTTATCAGGAAATCTAAGATATAGATCTCACACTTCTTCAAACTGTCTTTATCACCTTTCCTCGGTATGATAAGACCTTGTACCCATAACTCTAGAATCCAGAAATTTGTATGAAAACTATCAATCTTTGGAGCTTTGTCATCTGAGAGTCTGAGAGTTTTCAAGGCCTTTTCCTTGTCGAAGCTACCCTTAGAATCTGGAAACACATGAGATATGAACTCTGCTTCTCCTTCATAGGTCATCCCTACCAAGCTTGCTGACTTGGTATAAGAAATATTATAAGTCTTTCCATAAGACTTAAAAGAAAATTTCTCCCTATTATCTTCCTGAAAGAAGGAAACTGTTTCATAGAACTCAATAAGTAACTCCGAAAAAACATCGTCTTGATTCCCCGGTTTGGACACAGCAATATCTTCCCACCCATTCAACTTAATGTTCTTCAAAATAAGAGAATCATAGTTGTTGAAGAAATCTGGATGGACTAGACTTTCTCTGTAAACTAACCATTGTGAAATAGGCTTAGAGGATGACATTTCTTGAGAAGCTAACTCCACAGACATTCTGATCTGATAACCTCAAAGAAGTTCGGAACGGAGAAATATGAAGTTCGGAACGGCCTTAAAACAGAGAGGCAGAGCTTCAGGATGCTAGAGCTTGAAATCGATGTGGGACAAGTATTTGTGTCCCCTTTATATATGCAATGAAACGATAGTTCAACTTCCTCGGTTGATCGAACGATTGTGATAAGCTGAGATCAGATCTGACGGTTGGAAATGAATTCTAAAGAAAACTTGAATCCGATCTTTTTGAGGTTTTTATTAAAACAATGAATTAAGAAAACTATAATCTGAAAACAAAATACGAGAAAATGCCAACAAGTAAAATACGACTACGAATACTTGAGTAAGGTAATCACACCTTTCAGATTGGCTTAGGAGGATTATTCGTAATGGGTAATATAAAAAATGACTACAAAAAAATCATTATTATGAAAAGATAAAGTTCTCAAAAACTTTACTATGGAAAACAAACTCAGTACGGAAAAACTCATTACGAAAAACAAATTCCAAGAATTTGAGGGGGGAAAAAAACTTTTTATGAGAGATTCAGTACGAAAGTTCCGTTATGAAAATACTAGTACGAAATCTTCCATTCTGGATGTTTTCAATACAAACACTTCCATTCCAGAAGTATTCTGTACGAAAATGTCCATTCTGGAAAATTGTAGTTCCGGAAATTCCATTCCGGAAATCTTCGTTTTGAAAAGTTTGAAAACAAACTTTGAAAAACTTTGTTATTCTATCAAACAAATGTACTCCCCCTATGAAAAGGAGTTTATTACTGTAAGGAGATTTTTTCAACAGAAAGTTAATTAAGGAGGATTACCTTATGGTTATCATCCCTAACTTCTATTTAATGTATTCAAATCTATCAGAAGACAAAGATTTTGTGAAAATATCAGCAAGTTGATCTTGCAATCCAATAAACTGAAGAATAATATCTCATTTAAGTGTGTGATCCCTAAGAAAGTGATGCATAATATCTATGTGTTTTGCATGGGAGTGATGTGCAGGGTTCTTACTAAGGGCAATGGCACTTGTGTTATCACACAATATTTGAATTTTAGTAAAACTCAAGCCATAGTCTGTGAGTGTGTGTTTCATCCACAACACTTGAGCACAACAAATTCCAGCTGCTACATATTCATCTTCAGCAATGGAGAGTGCTACAGAATGGTGCTTCTTGCAAGACCAAGAAACTAGCGAATCTCCTAAGAAATGACAAGTTCGGGATTTACTTTTTCTATCCATTCTACATCCACCAAATTCAGCACCAGAAAAGATTTTAAGGATAAAATCATTTTCAGAAGTATAAAATAATCCTAGATCCATAGTTCCCTTAAGGTAGCGAAAAATTCTTTTTACTGCCTTTAAATGAGATTCCTTAGGATTGGATTGATATCTTGCACATAAGCATACTGAGAACATTATGTCTGGTCGGCTAACTGTCAAGTAAATTAAACATCCTATCATTCCTCTAATATATGTTTGATCTACTGGTTTCCCAGCTTCATCAAGATCTAAAGAATTTGAGGTACCGATAGGAGTACTTATACTCTTAGTGTTGTCATAACCATTCTTTTTAATAAGATCTTTAATATACTTATGTTGAGATATATAAGTCCCTTCTAGTTTTTGAGAAATTTTAAAACCAAGGAAAAAATTTAACTCACCCATCATACTCATTACAAACTCAGATTTCATTAGACTTGCAAAAGAGTCGGTCAAAGATTGCTGAGTTGAACCAAATATGATGTCATCAACATAAATTTGAACAATCAAAACATTTTTCTTATCTTTCTATATAAAAAGAGTTGGATATAAATTTCCCTTAACATAGTTATTTTGAATCAAAAATCTAGTGAGTCTATCATACCATGCTCGTGGGGCTTGTTTAAGACCATACAATGCTTAGGTATGTCTAAAAACATGATCAGGATGTTTTGTATCTTCAAATCCAGGAGGTTGTTCACCAAAAACTTCCTCTTGAACATAACCGTTAAGAAAAGAACATTTAACATCCATTTGGAAAAGTTTGAAATTAAATAATGATGCAAAGGCATGTAGAATATGGATAGATTCAAGTCTAGCTACTGGAGCATAGGTTTCTTCATAGTCTATTCCCTCTTGCTGATTATAGCCTTTAGAAACAAGTCTAGATTTATTTCTAACTATGACTCCATTTTCATCACATTTATTTCTGAGAACCCATTTTACTCCAATAACAGAAGTTTCCTTAGGTCTTTCATCCAAGGTCCAGACTTTATTCCTTTCGAATTCATTTAGTTCATCTGGCATGTCTTTGATCCAATCATCATCACCTAAAGCTTCATTAGTGCTTTTTAGTTCTAATTGGGAAGGATATGCTAGATGTTCTAGTTCATTTCTTAAGGAACTTTTAGTCCTTACAGGTTGATTTACATCACCAATGATACTATCACTGGGATGATTCTTATGAAACACCTGATTTGGGTTTTGTAAAACCTGTTCATCAATATAGGGTATAAAGTCTACTGGGGTAAATGTTTCAGAAGTATCTTCTAGAACATTATCCTTATCAGAAGGTTCTTCATCACATAACTGACTTATTCTAATGAAGTTGTGCTTAAGAACCTTAACAAAAAGAACATTTAAAATTAATGTTTTACCAAGAAAAACAATATTACCAATACCAATAATCTCACCATTAGCATTATCTCCAAAAGTTACCTTTCCTCCTTTCGTTTTGATAATGTTTTCAAAAAAACTTTTGCTACCAGTCATGTGCCGGGAACATCCACTATCCATGTACCATGTGTTGTTGCTAGTACTCTCTTTATTTTCCTAAAATCAAGAAGAAAATTAGACTTTCGGAATCCAAACTTGTTTGGATCCGAGATTTCCAGACTATAAAATTTTAGGTACCCACATCTTCTTAGAGAAATAAGCTTTGTGAAAACCTAAGGATTGGTTTTTGTTTAAGGAACAATTCTTTTCCCAGTGACCACCACATTGACACTTGGTACAAAATGGGGCACTTTGATGAACAAAATAATTGTTACTAAAAACTGGTTTTGCATGGGTATAACCAAATCTGGATATATTTCTTAAAGGTCGTATTTGGGAATACATCTTATAAAAAATTCCTTACCATGGGTAAAGTTTGATAAACACTTCTTTAAGGAAAAGATTTCGGACTTGATTTTTACAACCATGTTTTTATCCTCAAAATCATTAGATTTAGAACTAGAGTTAGGCTCGAAAACATTTTTCTTAGAAAATACTTTTTCTAATTCTTTAGAAAGTTTGTTCTTCTTAGAACTTACTTCCTCAAGATTTTTTGAAATACTTTCAAAATAAGCATTTTTCCTATCATGATCTTTAGAAAGATCTGATATCTCTTTCGTAAGAATAGAATTTCTAGAGTTTGCCTTATCAAGTTTCTTATTGAGTTTGGAATTCTCAACTTCAAGAAGTTCAGAAAACCTAGAGACTTTTTCATAAGTAGGTAAAGTATTTTCTTCATCAGAAGAAGATTCTTCATTAGAAGAGTTATAATACTTACTATCATTAGAATTTAAAGAAACATTGGTCAATGATTCACCATTTTGTACCTTAGCCATAAAACAATGACTATCAATAGGTTATCTGGCTATAAGACCAATATTCTTCTGTCCTGAGGATTCATAATCAGAAGATTCATCTGAAGAGTCACCACCACTGGCACTCCAGGTGTCATTAGCTTTCAAAACTTTCTTGGCTTTGGCTTTATAATATTTATTTCTGTTCATGTCTGAATGCCTTTATTTCCTTTCTTTCTTTTTGAGAAAAGGGAAATATGGTCTAATATGTCCAGCTCTCTTGCATTCATAGCAAGTAACTTCTCCATCTTTCTTATCTTTCCTTTCCTTTTTATTATACTTGGATTGGAAATTTTTCTGGCCAGCTATCTTGTTCATTCTTCGAGCAAGATCTGCTAGTTCATTTTCTGAGACTTCACTCTCACTAGATTCGGACTGGAAAATAACTTTCTTAGACTTGGATATGGTTACTCTCTCAGGAGTCTTAGCTTTCATCTGATTTGAAGTTGTTGTAAAATCAATAGTACCATTTCCATTCTTCTTCTTGATGTTGTCAGCATCTCTCATCATTCCTGTCTCATGTTGTAGAAGAGTTCCAAATAGCTCATCAAGAGTAATTTGAGAGACCTTCCTGTTCTCATCTATAGCTGTTCTCTTGGATTCCCACTCATTTGGCATAATATCTATTATCTTATCCACAAGAGATTCATCATCTAGAACTTTCTCTCCCATAGATTGTAGACTGTTGACGATAGTCATAAATCTCTATTGCACTTTACAGATTGGTTCACCATAACGAAAATTGAAGCCATGATATTCACCTCTAAGCATAGCTCTTCTAGTCTCAATCACTTTAGATGTCCCAAAGTGTGTAACTTCTAACTTCTTCCAGATACAGTTAGCTGCTTCACAAGAAGAAATTTGGCTATATATATTTCTAGTCATTGAACAAAGTAAAGTATTGCGTACCTTATAATTGAGTTGATATTCTTGCTTTTCCTGATTAGTAAAAGTTTTAACTTCCTTGTCAGGAATTTTATAATCTCCAGTAAGCATAACAAAGTTTTCTACTCCAGTATTAATAACAAAAGTCTTCATGTGATCTCGCCAGTATTCATAATCATTACCATCAAAGATTGGTGGTCTTGTAGGATTCAGATTATCAATTGAACCAACATTGACTCCTGACATACTATAAACCTTCGATACACAAACATGTTAGTAGCAAAAGTTTGGAATCACAAAGTTTGGACAGGGAATTTTCGGAATGGTAATGTTCGGAATGGAAAAGTGAGCAAGAAAAACTTATTCGTAAGTATAAGTATTTCAGAGACCTGCACTGATAGCAATTGTAGGATCGAAATAGTGATGTAGATGCTCAATATACAAGAGGGGGGTTAATTGTATACTTTAAAAGTTCCTTTGGAACCCTTAAAGTTAGTTACGAATAACTTTGTTTTCCTTAAGAAAAGGAATGTACTAAGTTTAACAAAGTTAACCTAAGAAAATTCACAACACCTCTAACACCGAATGCAACATTGGAAAGAGATTCCGAATGTAGGTTCCGGAAATATGGTTCCGAAAATTTAAACTTAATAAAAGATTACAATATGAGATTCTACCTTAAAGCGTATAAAATCTAAATGAAACAGAGTACAAATAAGGAAGTATAAGAAAGTTATACTTTCCTTATAATACAAAATGCAGCGGAATATAAACACGTAGTAGAACTATAAGTAACAAGATATAAGTCTTTTAACCCAAAGAGAAGGGTATCCAACAAACTTGGATAAAGGTCCCTTGATTTATACTTTCAAGCAAGTCTATCTTACCCACACCAGGGTAAGCCCTCGATACGAAGATCAGAGTCTCTGTCTTGCTATCCCTGCAAGCCCTCAACTTCAAGGTAGTTGGCAACCTCTGTCTTCCTCAGCAAGGAAGCCCTCAAACTTCAAGGTAGTCGGCAACCTCTGTCTTCCTATTCCCGGAAGCCCTCGAATGTAATCACCAACATTCGGAGTCACACGAAGCTTTGAGAGTTAATAAGAGACTCTCTCTCTAGAAATCACTTCAAGCATGTAATCTCATGAGTCAAAGATCATTCATCCTTTTTGCACTTCAGCACTGAGCTCTTTCAAATGAGCACTTATTTATAGGTAAGGTCAGCTCCTTCTCCAACGGTCATATTTTCCTTAAAGATCGGAGGGACCTGTACACGTGTCACTTAGACAATAGTCAGTTTATAAAAAAAATAGACGACATCGTTTTATAACAAAACAAGTGTAACAGAATGTACGACATCGTTTTAAATCTTAACTAAAAAGTCCGGAATGAAAGCTTCAGAATGAAGGTTAGGAGTGTAAGGAAAATAATAAAGAGTAGTCAAAATATAAAAACATAAGAAAAATGAAAGTTCGGAGTCTAACCAAAAAATAATAATTTTTGGAGCCTGAATAAATTCAGAGTGTATAAAACAAAGATGATAAGAATCTGTTTAATAGGTGAATTCGGAATGAAATTTCGGAATGCGAATTGGTCATCAGAATTTGTAATGAGAATTCATCATCAGAATTCGTAAGGGGAATTCATCATCAAAATTCGTAATGATAATTCCTCATCAGAATTCGTAATGAGAATTCATCATTAGAATTCGTAATGAGAATTCAGTGTCGAACTTCTTAAGGATTCATATCCTGAATCTGGAGTAAAATTTTATCCAGAATTCAGAATGAAGCATTATCATAGATATCATTCTGGATTTCGGAGTGAAACTCTATCACAGTTCTTATCCAGAATTCAGATCCTAAAATAGAATGCTTTATATCAAGGTTTCAAGCAATAAAAAATGAATCGGAATCTTATATTTAAGAAAAATATGGATGAAAATATGATAAAGGATAATTTTCCGTATAAAATCAAATTTCCTTATAAAAGCAATTTTCCTTAAAGATAAGGTGTTTGTGATTCTCAAAACAAGAAGGAATGAAATAGTCATAAGGAAAACCTTATTAACTCAATATTTCTACGGTATGTCTAGGGATGTCCATAAGGTTAAGTATAAGTATAGGTTATAGTCCTAGAATTATTGTAACGATATTTGAATTAAACCTAAGATGTTAGATATTGAAATTACTCCCCCTTGATTATGATTTTGGCCTCTCACACTATTCTTTTTGGGTTTTATAAAATGGTTGGAAACTTGAAGATTCACAATAATGGATGATATGATAGACAATGTAATGATATTCTTCATGAGAAACCAAATGAAATAGGATCTGGAATTCCACATATCGTCATTAGTCCTAATCATAAATCTCTTAATATGATCAATAATCTAAACTTTGGTATGTTTACCTACTCAGCTAATAAGAGAAATATGGAGTTTCATGATGATCATAGAGGAAATAAAGTTCAATTTCCCTCATGTAAATCTTGTGGGAAGAGGCATCCGGGAGAATTTTTCAAAGGAACTGGAAGATACTTTGGGTGTGGAAAAGAAGGACACAAAGCTAGTAATTGAAAGGAAAAGGTTCAGTTAAGACCATGGAAAAGGATAATGGTATTACTATGACATCAACAATGGTTAAGTGTTTTTAATGTGGAATGTACTAGAATTATGCAAACCAATAACCTAAGGGAAAATCACATAATGAGAATTAGCATGGTCATATGGGTAGTATTTATGTGGATGATGATGAAGAGACTAAAAATGATATATGAGATAGAAGAAATGATGAAGCACCATCAGTGGTTTAAGAAGGTAGTGTAATGATTGTATGTTTATCAAAGAATAATGTATGGTACTATGGAATAATGAAAAATCTAAGGATTGTTACACTATTTCCTTTGCATGAGTTTTGAAAGTATATGTTGAATGGTACCGGTATCCATGAAAGGTTATTCAAATATTTTTAGGAAGCACCTAATATGCGCATAAAAAAGGGATAAAGAGATAATGAAATGTTTGATAGTATTAATGAGCTCATGACTAACATAAGGAAAAAGTGATATCATGTTTTGAGTATATAGAATTTTTGGGATTTTGGTATATGGAAAGAGTTACCTTGTGACAACATTCATGTTTTCACTATAGTTTAAGAGAATACATGATTAAGGTATTCACAAGTTTGGAATGTGACCAACAAGATACATCATATGATATATGGGGGATAAATGATGGTATTCACATGCTCAGTATATCACAATTATAGTAATTGTTTTCTTTATAATATGATCAGGGACAAAAGTATTTTAGATAAGCCTAAAGATTGGAATGAATTAAGTTAGAAATAAGATAGTATTATTTAAGGCTAGAAATTTTTTGTATTTTATTGAAGGAATGTTATTATAATGTAGTTTTAGAAAAAGGGACAACCTCTAGGACGGGCGACAACCCGTCGCATAAGACAAGGATGTGGGAATAAAACGCACAACCGATGTGAAACAAGACATTATTTCCTACCATTGGGCTACATGAATTCCCTAGTTAGTAGAAACTAGTTTTATAAAGCAGTAGGATAGATGAAGTATAAGTCCATTTTTGGAATCATATACGATTAACCTCACCATAGATGGACTTATGTATATTTGATAACATTTGCAAAACTTTTGTTTGAGGCAAATGGAATGACCGATCATTCCAACACATGATCTTCTAAAACTTCACGAATGAAAAATTCAACTTCATTTATTTAAGAGATGAAGTGGAAATTTTTCAAGGCACGAACAACAGTGAAATTATACTGAAATAAAGTAATTATTTATTCTAATTAAAATTCATCAACTTTAGGGAAATCATCCTGAAAACCAAACATGTTTTCCTAGTGCCCTTATATCCAATGAATCAGATCGTACCTTAGATCATCACAAATTTATGGCATTTTGATTGTCGGCTTTTTTCATAGCCATGTTCTCCACCACTCTCCATCAGATCTTGATGGTTAGATTTCTCTTCCATATCAATATTTTCACTTATGTTATCCTATGTCGAAATCCAGTGATTAGTTAATTTGGGTAACCATTATGTTTCATACTTTAGTTTTTAAAGATAAGTTTTTGTATTCCATTTTATGATGTGGGTTTCTATTAAAACTTTTGATTAGTAAACCATTTATAACCCCAACGAATTTTTCGAGAGAAATTCATTTTAATGGGGTAGAATGTAATACCCCTAGATTTTATGAAAGATCTTCTTATTAATTTCATTGATGTATTGTGTTGTACACTACACCAAAAGGATCTTGCACTACATGCATCCCAGACATGGCTTGCATTACATGCAATCATGACCTTCCACGATAGCGTATGTTGTACGCAATACCATGTTTCACTAAACATCGATATGTTATATAAAATAGTCGTTATGAATAGAAATACCCAATTTTTGGAATTTTATTTTTCAAAATGGATTTCATTTTTTGATTCGAAATATTGAAATTAGATTAGGGCTAATTTTTGGTAGTTTTCTGAAAACATTAAATTTTTGATGAATAGTGAAAACACCGGGTTACTATTTAAAAACCGAATATTTATATAAAAAAATATTTATATTATTAAAATTTATTTTATGTCAAAATTTATATATAATACCAACATAAGTTCAATGTAATTCATTGGAGTCATTTTATAATAATTTTAGACCTAAAATTTTTATTAAACTTTTCACCGTCTTTTACCCACCTCCTAGTAGAGTTTAAAAATTTACAAAAAAAATAATTTTACTGCTCCTGTGATTGGAATTTCGAAAATCCGAGGGACATGGTTAATATAAAGGAGTAAAATGTGGTTAAATAAGATAAAAATAATTTTTGGTGAATACTATCTTTTTACTTTTATTTACCACGGTTAAAAGTAAATAGGGTAATTTAGGGTAAAAATGATATTATTATTACCCTAACACATGTTATAATTCTATTGGATAAGTGTAGTTCAACCAGAAACAACCTTATGTATAATATATTACCCTTTATGTCCATTTGGATTAGATTTTGGAATTTATTATTATTTTATTTAAAGAAGAATTAAAGTAGTTAATATCAATGTTTAATAACTAAAACATTTTTAATATAGTGTTATATATAAGATAAATTTGACTATAAATATTCATTAGAAAGATAAATATATTTTCTACATAATGGTATTTTAATTATAATTTTTAGAAATTAAATAATTTAATTTATTTATGACACAATGATGATGCTTTAATTACCTTATTAATGAAAAATTTATATAATTGGTGATATAAATACCCAAATAAATGTAATTTTTGACTTTTTATGAATTACACTAATTTTGAAGGTTAATATGAAATTTTATTATTTATTTAATTAACATTTTTCGAACGAATCATGCTGTTATGAGTTTCACAAAAATCGAGTACCAAATAGTGTCAAAATTGACATAAAATAGTTTTTAAAACAAAAATTATATTATTAATTGTTATTTTATTCCTAAAAATCTACGGATCAGCCAAATAACTTATATATGGATATATAAATTAATAATTAACCACTTGGGGTTCATGTTTCTTGTTATATTATGTTTATTAACCATATATTATAAGAAAACAAAAAGAAACGGTAAAAGATAATTTTTTTAACGTAGAGTTAAATCTAAATGATAAGGATAAAATAGTAACCTAAAAATGTAAAAACCTATTGGCTGAAAGGATGTAATCCCATACCCACATTAGCTTCTAAATTAATCAATTTTTAACCATTATAAACTGAATATGACTTTATTATAAAATAATATTTTATGTTTTTTCTAATGTGCCCCTCTCCTCCCTTATAAAAAGGGCACCCCTTCCCTCTTCTCTTCACAACTTTTTGAGAGTTGAAGCTCGGACAAACCCTTCCAATTACTTTTATAAACCTATATAGTTATATTATAGAGGTTCTGGTCTTCTAAAAAGACCATCTCTAGTGCTCTAAGAAGAAGTTTAAAGGATGTGCTTTGAGGAAGTAGTAATCTCTTCTACCGATTCTTTCAAGTTTTCGTTCTTCTTAAACGTATTCTTATTTAGTTGTTTAATTATAAATTAATAACATCAGTATAAATAATATACAGATATGTCATTATAAATATTAAACAACCTCATTTCACCTTCTATCCATCCTATGGAAAACGAAATCACCGCGTGTGCGTACGTATGAAATACCATCTCCACGTCGTGGTGTAATCGGTTTTTCCACTACAACCTTACTTGGATGGGTATAATGGTGTAACAAATAACTATATATGGTTATTATAACATAATACTGATTATAAGGTATTATATCATCCAGTCCAATTCTATTCAATAATTTTGGGAATGATATCATCGCTCGTGCATACGTAAGGATTACTGTCTCCACAACGCGATGAGATTCATTCTCCATTTTAACCATTCAAGAATGATTATAAAGTATATATAATGAATAATAATGAAATATGAAATAATTAAGCTACTGAATATATATATATATATATATATTTGTGTGTGTGTGTGTGTCATCTACTTACTTAATTTCAAGTCAATAAGGAAATGAAAACATCGTTCATGCGTACGTATGGCCTACCATCTGTCCATGAACGACGTATTTCATTTCATTCATCTACCTATTATATATATATATATATACTAAATATATATGATATTTAAATCATGAATTACATTCTATAATTAAGTAAATCATGATATAAATAATAATAATATCAAAAATAACAAGTCCAAACAAGTACGATAAATAAAACAATTTTACCCAAAATGATGCTTTAACATGGAATTTACAAAATAACGGGTAATATAAAGTCATAAGTGAATCATATATGATATAATAACAATTAATATGATTCTATAATAAGTAAATTAAATTATTTGAATCATTATACAAGAGGTTCAGATACGTACGAAGCATATTAGACCTAAGGTAAGGGAAAATCTCGCAATCTCCATTTTTAACCGAGATTGTTTATAATTCGGTAATTACTGGGGCATATTTATCATTCAAATACATGTTATTTCAATATGTAATATTATTTACATCCTCCATCAATTTTTTAAATCCAATTTTACCCATTGGTGAGTTTTTAGTAAAAGATATGAAAGGAATATTTTGTCATTTTTAGAACGAGGTACTTTTTGACTTTTCTGGACAAAGTATGAGAAGAATGTTTTTTAACTTATACGACATGAATGGATTAAAAAAACATTATTTTAATTAAGAATCCTTTACAAGTTTTCATGTTTATTTTTAATCAACTTATTGTAGTTAAAAATTGTATGACATATTAAGAAAGTAAAAATGATTTTGAAGTAGAAAGGATATTTTCAACAAGAATGAAGTTAAAGTGTTTTATTAAAATTATTTTCCATCTAAGATAATATAGGGTTCGGATTCTATCCGTATTTTTACATTGATTTGATTATTTTATGATGGAATTATTTTTATTATTTCCTTTTATCTTATGTGTATTATGTTATGATTGCATGATGTTTAAGAATTCCATTTTTATTACAAGGGTTATGCCATTATTTATGATTTATGATCTTGTGGAACATATAAGAATGGTATCATTATGAGATGGGTGGGACCTATATCTCCCTCCAATGCATTGGGTATTGATTTATAACACATGAGATAGACATGATTGGAATGTCAGGTTAATCCGGTTCAGTGATACATGACTGCAATGAGGAGTGATATCAGTTTAGAAATGGCCTTTGTACGCTAAGATAGTCTTGGCAATGAGTCTTGACTAATAAGAAATTATTTCCTATGATTGTCTGTGTATTCCACAAAGTTTCATGTTTTATGTTATGGTAATTTGGATTACATTTAACTACTATGATTTATCCCATGTTATGGTATTATGATCTCTTTTGAAGGTTAAGACTTTCGAAATGCTATGTTCTTTTGAATAAGATATTTCCTTTGTTTATCCTTACTGAGAATTTGAGCTCACCCTTTTGTATGTTTTATTTTCCCAAGGATATAAATAAAAGTTTTAGGTTTGAAAAAATAAGGGTAAGATATTTATGGGAGATGTTGAAGATCTTTCACCATGATTAGAAGATTATATTCCGAGTTTCCAAAGACACTAGAATATTACGGTTCTTCAGTGTTTGTTTTTGTTATGTATTAAGTATTACACAAAATTAATGTAATGTCCATGTACGTCAAGCTTTGGGTCTCTACAAAACATGTAAATCATCAACATCCAGATGCTTATATACACAAATCACATCGGACATAGATGATAGAATTATAACATAAGCATTGTATTCTTAACACATGATTCTCCTATAAGCATATTTATAAATCATGATTCTTGAGGTGGAATAATAGTTATAGGGACCCTGAATCCTTGAATTTACTTTATTGTAGTATTGTGCGCAAGTTCAAGTACTACACTTGGTAATTCATACTAGTTTTGACATTTAATTTGTACAAAATTATCACAACACGTTTTGTGGTATTATTTTCTATTTTTCTACAAAAACAAAACCTTGAAAATTTTATTTCTTATCTAAATTACCGAATTAGACATTATTGAATAATTAATTAAATAATTAAATATATGTAAGTATTTTGTCAAATTCTATAACCCCTATGTTCTATAAATATAATAATTCGTCACTTGAGTATTCTAGTAGAAATTATCTTTGAACTTCCCATCATAGTCTACAATCAATGGCTATACCACTACTAGGAGAGTTTGTGGTAGGCGTTTGACAGTCCAACCACATTAACTCATGGTTCCTTTATCTATGAAGTTATGTTACAACTTCAAAAAGAATAAAATTTATTTTCTCAATACTTTCTTATAATTTAATAGAGAGTTAGATAAGGAAAATTCTTACTATCAATTTCAGTTATTTTAAACCATCTTCATCATAAGAACTCCTCATTTTAAGAGGCACCATCAAATATGGCTGACTGAGTACCCTGAAAACCTGGTTGTGTTCAAATTTAAATGATATAAGGTGTTTAATGACTTAATGTTTCGTAGAGGGTTTCTTTATATTTTTATTAATGATTTTAATCCATATCTATTAATAATGTTTATCTATGTTGCGACGTTCACATATGAAATTAACAGAAATAAATTCATTGTTTTTATGCATTTTATTGTTTGTTATTTTATGTATTTTGATGTTATTATTAAATGAATATAATAATAAAAAATGCATAAAGGAAATAAACTTCCTGACTGGTCTTGCGTATCTAAAACTGGTTGGTCCATTTTAACAAAATGGACCAACCATGAGCTAGGGGTAACATAATTGATTTGTACCTTGACTCTTAATACAGCTGATCCCCTATCCATTATGTACACTACTTATCATGGTTTTGCCTCAACATGGCATTGACTAAGTCTTACCTTGTCCTCATCATTGTGCACCACCTCATCTTTATAAGGTCCATGTTATACGTCTTCCTTGTCAAAGTAAAAAAAAATACTTGCGCATAGGTGAGGGGAACTCGAGAGTGTAATGCACATAAGGTAAATTAGACGCACACACCTTTAAAAAATTCCCCAAGATAGTAGATGTGCAGATCATCTAAAATAATTAATTATTTACAAACTTCACATGTAGATAAATAAATAATTAAATAAATTAGACATGCAATGGTCGGTGCTCAAAACTAAAAAACAATTAAAATAATTAAAGCGTGATAAAAACTAATATGTTAAAAATTAATGTACGATGATGTTTTAATTAAATTAAATTAATTAGTTAAATTAAAATAATTTTATTATTTTCAATCCCTTCAATAATTTAATTATCTTTCCAAAAAAAAATAAATAAATAAAATTAAATTTAATACCAGAATTAAATTAATTTTAGGAGGAGTATTATAATTAATATTTTTAAACCAAAATTAATATATTAATAATTTAATTTAAGGATAAAATTAAATTTATTAAAATAGTGAATTTGGATTATTCTAAGATTGGTTTCTGGTCAGTTAGACCCTCCCCAAGATATTGAAGTGGAAACTAGAGGCCTACAATTGGTTACCTCTCCACTGTGAGGATAACATGACAGTGCTGGTCACATGCTAGGGGAGGACGAATGAGGTGGTTCCTACTTTCAGACATGTACTAGGATCTGTCCACAATAGTCAGCTGAGGGCAGTGTGACATGGTAGGGGAGAAGATTGGCAGGAGACCTAGATGGTGGGATGGAGATGCTGCTAAATTGGGGTAGTAGTGAAGTGAGGCCAAAGGGGATAATCACTAGTCTCCTCATTAGACACAGTCAACGAGAGGGTGACTCAGCCTCTGGTGAATGACCTCTGGTCTGGATAGAGTAGGAATGCTAAACAAGTGACGTTTATTTGCAGGATGGTGGCCGCCCCACCTTTGTTAAAGGTGGGATGGTGGTGGTAGGTGGTGGGTGCCCAAACCCCACCAAATTCATCCTACACATTCTCATCATCTATTATCATCCCATTTGAGTAGTAATTGTGAAACGATTTCCCAATTTATTCAAGAGAGAATATTTATATAAGGCCACAAACTTAAACCTTACTTAATATTGAATTAAATGAATAATTCACGTTGAGGATCTTTTCAGGTTTAGATTTTTAGAGAATTAGAACATAACTATTACATCTCCAAAGATTACAAAGTAGTCACTTCTACTATGTTTCCAAAAAAAACTCTTAAAAGAAACTTGTCTAGTTCCATGTTTTATATATAATGACATTACCTTGATCCCATACTTGACCTTATTCCACATTAAGTCCTGTGAAAAACATTTCAAAAAAAAAACTTGTGGTGAGCATAAAAAGCTCAGTAAGGGATACATAAAGAATGAAAACTGTTAGTTTTTCAAACATCAGGTAAACCATGTATACTCTATCAAAGTAATACCTTCACCTTCATGAAGTAGTAAAAACTCTTCACTGAATAAAGTATCATTACTTACCTTTTTGTAACCAAAGGATTACCATAAAACCCATATAAAGAACACATAACATATATAAAGGTAACTTGGGACATAAACATACTTAAGTGGAATAACCATATGGTCGACTTCCACACATATCACTTAATGGAATAGCCATACGGCCAATTTCCATACATACTTAATGGAATAGGCATATGGCCGACTTCCATACCTAATGCATTGGAGGTTATAACGTAACCACCCGTCCTGGTATTCACGGCACCACCCGTCATATGGTTTATAACGTAACCACCCGTTAAAATGTCCAAGTACCAATATAAAATCATAAAACTTAAAACCAATATAAAGGAATGATAACATTTCCACATTTCAATCACAATATATCATTAATATATTTACATAATAGAATCCTTTATCAAAACCATTTTCAATACCAAAATACTTAAAAGAGTATATGGTATTTATTTTATTCTAAAAACATTACGGCTTCTTGAGGAAGCCAAAGACCAAATAATACTCGCGGTGGTGGAAAATGTCGTTTTCGCTGCGTACGTTAAAAGAAACATTCCTTTTTGTCGTTTTGTAAAACTCTTCGTAGAAAAAGATTCCTTTTGTATAAAAGTAAAGTCAAAGGGGTTTATACACCGTATAAAAGAATGTTGTGTATAAAACGAAATATGCCTCAATGAAAGGAGATTGAGACGAAGTCCCTTACCTTGGGTCCGACTTGACTCGATCATTCTTTAACATCCTGAATAATAAACTTGAGTTAATTTATACTTGATTAAGAACCTTTTTAAAGTTCATTATTCCTTTTATATCACTTATTTCCATTTTATAAACATTATGTAACCATTTAAGTTAATAATGTTTGTTTTGTCAATATTTGGTTCTTAAGTCGAAAGTGGACTTCTTATAATTACATGTTGTTCGTGTGGTCAAAGGTTCTTTATATCCAGAATGAGATTCCTGATTTGGATATCATATATATCATATATATCCATAATATACATGCATTTATAATATTACATAATCATTTAGAGGAAAGAAATGAAATGCACCGTTCATGGGGACGGTAAGCCGTTTGTACGCATGGACGCTACTTTCATTACTATTTTGTATTTTATAGAATGGAATCATAATGATATAAGAGTATATTATAATTTCAGTATAATAACATATATAATATCATTAACTTTATCCTTTACACATCCCACATACGGTATTAACGAATCAAATCACTTTCAGGGGGCGGTAGTCTGCACTTCCTAAAATGAAGATATCGTGTTTACCCATAATGGAAAAAAATAATGGTATGCCATAAATGATAAATACAGAAGATTAAGGAAAGAATAAACATATTATATATCATATATAAAAATAGTGACATCACAATGGCCACCTTTGAAGGTGTTAAATGAGTATTGAACAATCATAGTTTCGGGAGGCAAAATTTCGCCATCCACGGAAACCGTATGTTCTTTAACCGTTTGATGTAGTTGTGTGAGAGTGTAGCTCGAATAAATATTATAACAACATCCTAGTATATTGAAGATACTGGTGTTGTTACAAAAGAAGTAAATAAAAAGAGTTTAGGGGGTTGGAGAAGCAAAATAAAACAAATGAACAAGAGAGAATGAATTACCTTTAAAAGTGTAACTCCTTTTGATTTGAGCGTAAAGGATTCTTTTGAAAGGATTATGCCCAAAGGGAATCCTCTAGGATTAGGATAGGGATGTGGAGAGAGTAAATGGGCAGGGTTTGGCCAAGCCAAAGGCTTGAGGAGTGTGTGAAAGGTGGTAGAGGTGGGGGCCTTTTATAAGAGGAGAGGAGGGGCACTTTTGGAAAGTAAGGAAATATTACTTTATTTGAAAATGTGTTTCGGTTTTAAAAGGTCCCACATTGATATAATTCGTGGATAAGGTGATAAGGGTTCTAAATCCACCCATCCAATATGTTTTGGACATGTGTAGTTCATAGATGTTACATTATCTTTCCATTTTATTTAAATCGTCAAATAATGATGTCATCGCTTCCTCATTATTATGTCATAAATAATTTAATTTATTTAATGTCTAAAAATTATACAAAAAATACTATGATTTAGGAAATCTTTTTATCTTTCCAATGATTATTTATAATAAGAAATCTGACTTGTGTAACCCCATTTAGAAATTGTTTTAGTAAAACATATCATGTTTGTGCCATTTTTTACATTAACATTAAATAAAAGGTATTTATGTCATTTTCCAACCAAAGTGGCCCAATGGGGTCCCCAAGTTGACCCATGGCTTGTCTGGGTCGGACATGACACATCCAATGATGGTAGGACATGTGTCTAGGTATTTTCATTTTATTATAATATCATTTTTGCCTTAAATTGCACTAATTTCCTCTAATCGCGATTAAAAAACTTAATAAGTTACTATTCACCAAAAAAATATTTTTATCTCATTGAACTACATTTTACTTCTTAATGAAAAACATGTATGTCGGATTTTTGAAATTCAAAACACAGAAGTGGTAAAATTTCATTTAAACGAAAAATCAGTTTTTATAAGTACCACTTAGTGGTTTCACTATTCATCAAAATTGAAGTTTTTCAGATAAATCTCAAAAATTAACCCTAAGCTATATTTGATATTCCGAATTCAAAAATGAAGTATATTTTACAAAATTCAAGATATATAAGTCACATTAATTAATTTAATAATTAATTCCCACTGTCAGAGCAAATAGCGTGTTTTTATGGAACAATAAGTATCAAAAGATTGACACTAGTTTAAGTCCGATTTCAAAGTGAAATTAATTCCAACGACCACTATTGGATTTAATGGTAAAAATATTTTCTAATTTCACTTTAAAACCAATTAAAAAGATAATCTAATCATATAAATAAATTATATTAAAAAGAGGTTTTGAATTAAAATACAACATTTTACACTATTCATTAAAAAAATGAACTTTATCGGAAAGGATCAAAAAATTTACACAAGGTAAAATTTAATGTCCCGATTCTAAAGAAGAGTTTTATTTGGTCCAAAAGAATGTATAAGAGTGATCAAAACTATATTTAATGATAGTTCTCCATCAAAAGGCGATAAGTGAACCTTTAGTGAAAACTAGGGCATATACGCCTAAAATTGAACTCTCTCCGTATTTTAAGCCTTTATCTTTTATTGGGTAAATGTAAAAACATTTAAAAACATATATAATCATATTTTAGTTATTTCTGTCCATTCCCTCCAGTACAACGTCTACTTGTTAACTAACATTTAAAATAATATTATTTTATTACTTGTGTGCAACGTAAGTTTTCAAAGAAACTCATCGTTGCGTATCGAGGAAGATATCGAACGTAGAAAACCGTTTTAATTAAAATTAATATTTAATTCGTAAATATTAATAAATATGAAAATTCTTTATTCTTTAATTAACTGGGATGTTACAATTTATAAGGGTTTTCTCTTTGTAATAGCGAGGGAGAGTGTGTACCCACTTTTACCCATAGTGATCCTTCTATTTCCCATGGGGTTTTACCCCTTCCATTTAGGGGTTTTCCATGTTACATCTGGTGTAATTTATTTTTCTACATATTCACTTTATTTTATCTCATCATTATCATAGCACTAGTTGGCCAATCATTTACGGTACCAACAAGTGGTATTAGAGGAATGGTTCCAGCTTAGTGCTTTTTACATTTTCAGGTATTAATAATTCTCATAAATTTTAGTATGCAATGTGATTGTGACTCTGGTTGATCTATCACCTCAGAAATATTTTATAGAGGTTATTAAATACACTATCATGAAATGGAAGAGGTTCTGTATTGATAACATGTCCATATGGCTACGAAATTTGAGATCAAAAAATTTAAGGGAATAATTTTTCCTTGTGGAAAATGAAGATGCGAGCTGTACTGTGGAAGGATAATTTCCTACTGGTAATTAGTGAAAACATGATGGATGTGATGGGAGGGGGGGAAACAAAACAATATATATGGGAACTCTATTGCCAATATCAAATTGTCTTTGTCATATGGGGTCCTATCAAGAATTACGGAGAAAAAGACAGCGAAAGAAATAGGGGATACTCTGACGAAGTTATACGAGACCAAGTAACTGAACAGAAAAATTTTCATGAAGAGAAAATTGTACACTCTACATATGGTAGAGTCATCATCGCTGACTAAGAACATCAACAACTTCAATACCCTATTTTCGAAACTCATGGGGTTGGGATATAAAATTGTGGATACTGAATGTGTAGAGATTCTACTATAGAGTTTCCAGATTCGTATGACCAACTCATTATCAACCTCACCAACAATATCGTGATGGATATGATACTCTATAATAATGTTGAAGCCATAGTTTTTGAAGAATTAAGTTGGCACAAGAACAAGGAGGATATACAAACATTTTCGCACCAGGCATAGGCTCTGTTAATGGAGAGAGGAAGGATGATGGAGCGTGGCTCCAATGGGAGCCCAAATAATGGTAGGACCAAATCATAGAGTAAGAAGAATATTGTAAAAAGTTTCAATTCTGGAAAGAAGGGGCATGTCGATAGGGATTATTTGAATAAGAAGAGTAGTGAAAAACAACTCTCTAGGGAATGTGGTGAGTACTTCTGGAAAAGGAGGTATACTAATCAGTGAAGCGGCGACAACTACTATAAGAATGTAACATCCCGAAGATGCATGGATTATTGAATTAAGAACCACATGGAACATGATTCCTCGATAGGAATGGTTTGACCAATATGAAACCATCCCAGAAGGACTAGGGTAAATGTGGAACAATCACACTCTGATGATTGTTGGAGTTTTTACTATAAAACTGAAGATGCATGATGGTATTGTTTGAACCATCAAAGGAGTGCGTCTTGTGAAGGGCCTTAAGAAGACAATATTGTCTTTGGGACAATTTTATGACATCTGATGTATGTCTCACACTGAGAATGGGGTGATGAGAATCGTAAAGGGAACACTTGTGGTAATGAAGGTAGAGAAGATGTCTAAGAGCCTAAACGTGATTATGGGTGAAATGTACAAGGAGGTGGAGATATTTGTGGAATCAACTACCTCGACGGAATCATTGATGATGTTATGGCATCAAAAGATTGGCCATATGTCAGAATGGGGCCTGAGGATTCTTATGGATCAAAAGTTTCTACCTGAGATGAAAAAGGAATCCTTACCATTTTTTGAGCATTGTGTTTTGATCAAGCAACACATGTTAATGTTCGGGACATCAATAGTGTGAAGTGAAGAGATCATAGAATTGATACACTTCGATATTTGGAAAGCATCAGTTATATACCTGGGGGGAGAAAGGTACTTGGTATCATTCATTGATGATTATTCCATGAGATTTTTGTTGTACCAAATCAATAGGAAGGCATATGTTTTTGAAGTCTGAAAAACGTTCAATGAAAAGAAAGAGCCTAAATCTAGAAAGAAGATAAATTGTTTGAGGACTGGAAATTGTGGAGAATATTTAAGTGAGGAGTTTGATACATTTTTTCAACATGAAGGAATCATGATACAGTTCACGGTGGTGTATCCTCCTTATCATAAAAGAGTGGCAGAGGGAATGAACCGAACGTTATTGGATCAAACAAAGGAAATGTTTAAGACTGTATGGATTGAAAAATCTTTTTGGGCAGAAGTAGTGATTAATGCCTATTATGTGATCAATTGACCTCCTTAAATGGAGATTGATCTAAAGATACCAATGGATATGTGAACTGGTAAACCCGCTGACTATTATCGGTTATATACTTTTGAAAGTCCAGAATATGCAATGTTTAATGACCAAGAAAGTTCTATGTTGGATTCGAGATCCAAGTAATGTATCTCCTTGGGGTACACTAATAGTGTGAAGGGGTATCGTTTGTGGGATCACTTTTCCAAGAAATTTATCCTCTGCAAATATGTCTTTTTTTCAAAAGATATGGTGCATATTCCATCTAATCATGAAACAGAGAAGGAAAATATAGAAACTAAAATAGTTGAAGTAGAGGACAAATCCAGGGAAGATCTTGTTTCCTCTAAGGTATTACCAGAGCATGATGACCAAGTATCAGTTGAGTCCGGTCTATGACGGTCAACTGGGGAGAATAGATCACTAGTATGGAACTCAGACTATGTCACTAAGAGCAATATTGCATACTGCTTATTAACAGAGGATGTAGAGATATCTTCTTTTGTGGAGGTGACCTAGAGTTCTGATGTATCCTCATGGATAGCGGAGATGCAGGAGGAACTTGAAGCCCTAAATAGGAACACGATTTGGGATCTTGTTCAATTAACTCAAGGAAGGAAGGCTATCAGAAACAAATGGTTATTTTAGATCAAACTGTATGGAAAGGACCAGGTGGAAGATATTGTGCAAAATTGGTGGTCAAAGGATTTTTTCAGAAGGAAGGTATTGATTTCAATGAAATATTTTCTCCCGTTGTTAGTATGGAAACTGTTCAGATATTACTAGTGATGTGTGATACATACATCGTACATCTTGAGTAGTTAGATGTGAAGACTACTTTTCTCCATGACGATCATGATGAAGAGATATATATTCTCTAACTGGAATGTTTTGCAGAAGAAGGCAAAGAGAACTTGGTTTTCAGGTTGAAAAAATCTCTGTATGATCTCAAATAGGCATCGAGGTGTTGGTACAAGAGATTTTATTTCTTATACCATGAGACTTGGATATGAAAGACTTGATTCAGATCATTGCGCATATTTCACAGGTTCAGATTGTAATGATATCATTATTATACTATTTTATGGGGATGCCATGTTGGTTGCAGGCCCCAACAAAGATCAGATCTAGGAGACAAAGGAAAAGCTGTCTATGGAGTTTGATATGAATGACTTGGGACCCACAAACAAGATTCTTGGGTTACAGATTTACTGATACAGAAATAGTCGAAAGATTTGGCTATCACAGAATAGTTACTTATAGAGAGTCTTGAAATGATTAAACATGAAATATTGTAAGCCAATATCTACCCATATTTCTGTTAATTTCATGTTATCCGCTATTATGAGTCCTAGTAGTGAACTAGAGTGGATGGATGTGTCTGGAGTACTATATGAATTTGTAGTGGGAAGTCTGATGTTCGGAATGTTTTGTACTAGAACAAATAGTGCACATGCAGTGGGAGTAGTTAGTCAGTACATGGTGAATCCAGGATGGGAACATTGGATTATAATGAAGAGGATCCAAAGATACATCAAGGAGACCTAAAATGCTACATTATGTTATAGAGTATTGAATTACATTAACATAGGATATGTTGATTTAGATTTTGCAGGTGGTTCTGACTGGAGGAAATCCACTACTAGTTATGTGTTTACTCTTACAGGAAGATCTGTGAGTTGGATTTCGAAGTTACAATATGTTTTTTCTTTATCCATGATAGATTCATATTATGTTGTAGATACATAGGCTTAAAACGAGGATATTTGGATGTGAATTATTTTGGAGGAGCTCAGGTATAAACATGAGTAGATTCCATTGTTTTGTGACAGTCAGAGAGCCTTTTTCATTGCACGGAATCCATCTTTTCATTCCATAAGGAATCACATTAGGGTATAGTATCGCATTTTCTGAGATGTGGTGGAAGAAGAATGTGTGGACATGTAGAAGATTCACTCTAAAGAAAATTTTCAGATTTCATGACAAAGAAAATTAACTTTGATAAGTTCTGATGGTGCAGTTCCTCAAGCGGCCTTGTAGATACATGAGATGTACATTTGGAAGATAGAAAAAAACATATGGAGTTGTGATTGGTTCTCAATAAAATATCCATGTTGGAGATGTGTTTCCAGACATCTATATGCAGGATGGTGGCTTCCCCCTTTTTTGTCAAAGGGGGATGGTGGTTGTAGGTGGCGGGTGGGAAAAACCCACCAAATTCATCCAACACATTCCCATAATTTATTATCATCCCATTCGAGTGGTATTTGTGAGGTGGATTACCCAATTATTCAATGGAGAATATTTATTAGGGTTATCCACATGTAATAGTGAGGGAGTGTTTGAAACCACTTTTACCCATAGTGGTCCTTCTATTTGCCCATGGTTTTTACCCCTTCCATTTGGGTGTTTTTTTCACATTACATCTGGTGTCATTTATTTTTCCACATTTTCACTTTATTTTATCTCATGATTATCGCTACACAGGTGGGCCAATCAGTTACAGTCCCAACATTGGCATGCTGAACAAGTGGTGGAGGAGGGAAGAAGAACTAAATGCACTAGTGCTTAGTCAGTAATATAGATCGGAGGAGGAGGCATGTGGGATGACCTCTCACGGTGGTCGGTGCTCAGTGATAGGGGAATGATTAACCGATGAATCGAGGGTGGACGAATCTATATAGAATAGAAACAACCCCATGGGGTCGACACCTCTAGGTGGTGCTTCGAGGAATTGATAGCCGACAAACCCTAATGATTATTGTAGCTTCAAGGAGGTGCGAAGGTCCCCGGTTGGTCGGCCTGGTTACCTACCAGGGTGGCATCATAGGTGGCGCCTCTTAGTTCAATGGAGATTGGCAGCTAGATTTCTATTGGAGAATGAGATAGGGGACTGATCCCGTGGAATGATTTTCCAAGAGAATATTTTTTAGCCTTTGTTGACTTACATATTAAATCTAAACACCCTATAGGTTTTCCTAAGTCTCTACACCAACACGATAATATCTTCATTTTTCTAAATCCTATTGATTGGGAATAATTTTTAAATGTAATCAATATATTATAATTTAAATTAAACTATTTTAATGTTTTTAATTCCACAAAACCGATGGAATATGAGATGGCTGGAAAACACTATTTCTGTGATGTTTTCAGGTTTCAATAGTTTGGATTACCCGGAATTGGCACCGATACACAACTCTGGCATAAGCTGGGGTATAAATAAAATATATAAAAACATGCTTTAAAATTTTAATACCCATGTTCAAACCCCAAATTATTCATACATTTTTTTTGTATTGTCATAAATTGGCCATCATTGATCAGACTGACTCACATACAGAACCGTTAGAACCGATTGAGAAACCTCTACATAAATTTAATGAAAATTAACCTTTTTAGCTTAAAATATTTATTAAATCACATTGATACCAATTGAAGGTACTAGGTTCACCGAAAAAGCTATTGGGTTGGGGGTTTTAATATTTTTCATAATCAGGATAATAAGGCTTGTCGTTTCTAATGATACGAGCTCTCATACAGTCTGAGGATCTCACATAAATTAAAATTAAAACAAAAACATAAACTAAAAATATACCTTTTTTGATATGAAGTCATTCTCTACATGATCTTATCTCTGTGTGATCACTACTTGAAGAATCCAAAGTGGCATCCTTCTATATCATCCACACATGCTTCAAAAATCTACTGGTGTGTCGATCTATGATTTCTGAGTGTCATCATAGAGATCCATTGATGCATTTGATTCCCCAACAATCACCACATCAGCATTCTTGCAATGCATGAGGAAGAACATGAACTAATCTCTTGGATCCATACTTCCACTCTCTAGAAAGTGATAGAGGAGAGAGAGGCTTGGGAAAATTCACTATGAATTGTCATCATGCTGAATCCTCTCTCCTAAATTTATAATGGACTCTCAAAATAACTAGTTGGATTCCCCAACCCCTATTAAATAAATGGACAATAAATAAATAATTATCAAGAAATAAAATGCATCATAAATATTATTTATTTCATCACAAACCAATAATATATATTAGGGATATTACGTGACAGACCTGATTCATTAACTCAATTCATAATTCCTTCTTAATATTAAATGAAAATAGTATATTAAAATAATATTCATTCGACTAATATTATTCCTCATATTTACTTAACTTGTAAACACATTTAATAAATAAATTAAAATCCATCATTCTTTACTTGAATAATATTAATTTTTTTATTACTTTCAAGCTTGATGATATGGAAAACACTCAGACACCATGGTGGTTCCCACCAGGTACAATACACTTATTTGATAGAATAAGGTAGATTCTGGAATATTATATTGTGTGTAACCATCTAGGACCTTATATCAATAGAAGTGAATAGTATCCACAAACTATGAGTGATGTCGAGAATCCCATCAAGGCCCCTAAAGAGATAAGGATATTCATAGCAATGAAAACCAACATATAAAAATATACAATGTAATATAATCTCTTTGTCTTTCATATCTCATAAATCAGGATGCTCACTTGTGTCATCATCCTTTCTTGAATTATTATTTGTTGATTTAAATAGAAAAATGTTGCCCTGACTACCCAGGATAGGGACTTATGAAGGTACTACCATCCGGAACAACATGGCCAAAGATATATTATTTTATCAACCTAGAAGTGAAAAATCCTTTCTTGACCAATAAACTAATGTCATGCCTCCAATTACGCACTTAACACAATCAACCCACCACGATTTCATTATCATGTTTTCTTACTTACATCACACTATGAGATCACTACCACAAAAATAGTTTTTCACAGCTCCCCCCTTTATCAGCGCTAATGAAAAAGCGCTGATAACGGGACCCTCATTTATCAGCGCTTTTGTTAGCACTGATAAAGGGCCCCCCTTTATCAGCGCTTGCTTAGTAGCGCTAATAAAGGGGGGCCTTTATCAGTGCTTTTTTAGCGCTGATAAAGGGTCGACTTCAAAAAAAAATTAAAAATTTATTAATATATTAATATATAAATATAGTTATATTGTTATATAAATATAATATATAATTTTTAAATATAATTTAGATAAGTATAAATGTACATTTACACTTATTATACTTAATATATTAGATATTTAGTGAAAATGACTTCTTAAAAAATTAAAAAAATATTTTTAATTAATATTTTGATAATCAATATGGAGTAATAGTCAATTAATAACAATTTGAGGACTAAAAAAATTAAAAAAAATTAAAAAAATATCCAAAACATGTTGAAAACGCAACTCAAACTTCAAGCGGCCATAACTTTTGATCCGAGTGTCCGTTTGAGCTCTACCACATATCAAATTGAAGGCTAAGATGAGCTCTACGTCGCTATGACTGGGGGTACCCCGGTTAGGCGGTTTTCAAGGCCAAAAGAGGCCCAGAAGGCCTCCAAAACTGAGTTTTTTGTCGGGGTACCCAGATTTTTTATCATTTTGTGGATTTTCAAACTCGTTTAAGGGGGTATTATTGGATTTTATTGGCGGGACTGAATTTATTCCAAGGTATTACATTCATATTGATATTATGTCTTTGAAATTTCATCCTTTTTTATAATGAATTGCTATTTATAATCAAATATATAACTATATTTACATATTTTTTATGTATTCGCACCTAAAAATTAAATTTTTTAAATAAATAATTAAACATATTTACGTTTAAAATATATTAGCTTTATCTAAATAATAACAAATATCCATTTTATTTAAAATACCAATATATGAATATTTATATACCTATATATTAATCTAACTATATATATATATATTAATCTAACTATATATATATTAATCTAATAACTATATATATATTAATATAACTACATATATATATATTAGTATTACTATAAATATATATATTAATATCACCATAAATATATATATTAATATCACTATATATATATTAATATAACTTTATAAATATATATTCATATAACTATATATATGTTAATATAACTATATATATGTTAATATAACTATATATATGTTAATATAACTATATACATGTTAATATAACTATATATATGTTAATATAACTATATATATATATTAATATAAATATATCTTACTATAGGAATAAATATAACTAAATATATATATATATATATAGATATAGATATATATTAATACCACTATATATATATTAATATTACTATATATATTATAATATAACTATATAACAATATATTATAATATAACTATATATATATATATATTAATATAAATATATATTACTATACGAATAAATATAACTAAATATAACTAAATATAAATATATATATATAAATATATATATATAGAGATATCATGAATTAGAAATGATATCAAAATAGAGTAGTGGTAAGGGCTTAGGCGCGCAGGGGGGAGGTCTCGAGTTCAAATCCTGGTGGAGGCATGGGTGCGCGCGCAGGGGGAATATTGGAGCAAGTGCTGTTAAAGGGTGGAGGGGGGTGCGTGGGGTGCGTGGGGTGTTGTATATAGGGGTCGAAAAGCGCTGTAAAAGGGGGGGTTCAAGCACTATAAAAGCCCCCCCGATTGGCAGTATTTTTTAATATTTTTAAATTTTTTTAAATTTTTTTAATTTTTTTTAATTTTTTTAACTTTTATCATCGCTAAAACGAAAGAGCTGATAAAGGAAGCCCTGATATAGGACCCCTTTATCAGCGCTAAAAAAAGCACTGATAAAGGGGTACTTTTATCAGCGCTTTTTTGAGCGCTGATAA
The DNA here is from genome assembly GCA_963277665.1 of Viscum album. Classification (NCBI taxonomy): domain Eukaryota; kingdom Viridiplantae; phylum Streptophyta; class Magnoliopsida; order Santalales; family Viscaceae; genus Viscum; species Viscum album. The sequence goes on from CAUJRU010000640.1 coordinate 277,481, forward strand.
AAGACCCCTTTTATCAGCGCTTTTTTTAGCGCTGATAAAGGGGTCCTATATCAGCGCTTTTCGGAGCGCTGATAAAGGGGACCCCCCGTTTATCTACGCTGGCTTTATCAGTGCTTTTCTAGCACTGATAAAGGCTATTTTTAGCGCTGATAAAGGCCGTGTTTTTAGTAGTGGATAAAATGACACACATTGATAATGATCTCAAGTTAGGTGACCAATACACATGATTGTAGATATGAACAACAAAGGATACCTAAAACATGAGGATTTTCTATTGGAAAGTCTGTCCTCATGATCTCACTAATAGGGATCACCAAGTGCAAAATTCATAATAAGAAGTGTCAATTCTTATGAGCACTTAGTATTAAATAGTCAAAGGTCACCTGTGTCCAGTCTGTATGATGTGTCTAGACAATAGGAATTTTTTTTAAAGATTAATTTACTAGTATCCTGAGGTTGTCATTATACCATGTAATTTACTGTAGCCTTTTCATATGATAATTAATCTATAGACACTACCATTTAATAGTGGATATATAAATTTATACACTATAATGGTCAGAATACATCATGTATATCTAACCTTACAGATGATATGGTACTCAAATTTTCTATTTAGTTGGGCCAATGACACACACTACTACAACAGGCACAACATAACCTTTGTCAGTGAAAAAGGTCTGTAAAAAAGTTATCACGAGAGTGTAAACAAATACATTAATTAATAAAAATATTTAATTTAGTTTATTTGATTCAATTAACTTCTTCTTATTTAAATGAAAAGTTATGATAAGTTCTCAGGGTTGGATGCTAAACCCTACATAACTGGAGGACCGTTAGAGGTGATCATAGGTCGCAAATGATGTCAGATCAGATCGAATCAAGGATTGTGTACCAATGGGGTAAATGGATCCCACCATTGATGGTAATGAATGACATTTATTCATTATTTATCGATCAAAACTCTATGTAGGATGTTTAATTTGTGTATTTATCACTATTTTTTATCTGATGATAATGATGGACCAATTTTTTGATGGATTAATTCTTGGATCGATAATTTTGTGGGTATGGGATATTTATAGAATTTAGGGATAATATTTTTTTTATTTTTTCGTTAATTATTATAACACTTTTTTTTCTTTCTTATGTTAATGAATGAAGGAGAAAATGAACAGAAAATGATGTTCATTCATCACATTTTAGTTTCATGGGTTCTCTCCTTATTCTATGTGCGTTCATCATTGGCATTTAAATTTAGCCAATAATTCAACGAATACCTGGAGAACGATAATTGAACATTTTGAATTTGGATTAAAAGATAGTTAACATGGGTTAGGTATAGAAATTTAGAGATATTGCTGTAGAATATGGCTGTAGAAGAATATTCACATATGGATTGGGAGTTATTCTTCATAATTTTGTCATGCGACGTAGATGAGGCATGACATAAATGGTTCATGACCACTGAATTCAGATAGAATTTATCCAATGGAGGAAAGTGGGTTTGGTCAACCTCATATCTGAATCTTATGGAATGATTTAGGGCGGAATTAGTGGTTTCAGACCACTCAGGTGAATGCGTGAACATTCTGTAATTTTTGTGAAATTCTCGACTATATGATGTGTAGTCCTATAAACAAATGACATGTAGTCTTTTCTATGTGGTGATAATTTTTCATCACGAATAAAAGTATATCACGAATTGTTTTCATGCCAAACTTCATGGGACACTTATCCAACCAATTTGGCATGTACAGGGAGTACATGCCTATGAGTTCAGATAGGGTTTCACACCGTGTGGGTCATTCCACGCGTCGTGTACACCCAGGAAGACCAATGAGAGTATTCATGTAGTACACTCCTAGAAGGGTAGGTAAATTTTCACACTATGTGTGATATAACACACTCCATGTACATCCTGGAAGGTGACTCATAATGTTAATGGAGTACATGGATAAGAGATCTTGTGGTCACACACACCATGTATAGCGGTCTCCACACCATGTACATAGGAATGTATATGGGAATGGGAAGGCTACCCATATAGTTCTATCCCAGACATATAACCACAGTGTACTATAGAGACACAACATGTATTGTGTAAACTTACATGTCATGTGAGTGAAATAAATAGAAAGTGTCAGGTTTATTGAGATACTCCACATACCCATGGGGACACACAATTTACTCATTTGAGGACAAGTTGACTTCCTATTTCCCCTTAGCTCAACTGTGTTGAGATATTATGTGATCTTCCCCATATTCATATTTGAGGGGTGTGTTTCATTGATCCATTACCGAAGGGTTAGAATGGAACTGTGTATTATACATAGGATGGAGATCCCTTCAATGGTACTTCCTAGATATAGATTGATATGAAATAAGAAGATGATATTTACTTGATGGAATTTGTGGAGTTAGAGTTGCATTTACTAATTATGAAATTAATAATAAAGAGTCTAATTGTGGAAATAAGAGCCCATATTACTGCATTAAAAGGCCCAAACCCAAGGTGTATTCATGGAAGTGGAAAATGGGATTATTATCACTCATATTTAATCCTAAATGAGATGTATAAACCCCAAGAAAGATGGTTGCACAAATTTTGGAAGATTTTACCACATGGATATTCTAGAATGGTATCATTGGACACTAATGTAAAATCTAGGGGTCTAGGTACTCAATGTTAAATCTATAGGGTTATGGGTGTCAAGGAACATGATACCTTTCCCAAAATTCTTTTTTGTACTTTATCTTTTTTTTACTTTAAGGGAAAAAAGGTAGGTTTAGCCTTTATAACATTAGGGTATTAGTCCCTTAAATATTTTCTCACATTTTGGCTATAAATAGACAACCCATAGAATTATATTTTCATTCAATATTGTAATAGAGGGATTATGCTTCATTTATCCCTATTTTTTGAGTATTGTTTTGAAAATTTTCCTTTATCCTATGCATTCTTGATTTTTTAATCTACAATTTAGATTTCTGACCCAAGATCACAAAACCGCCAATTCCATGCCCCATACCAAGCTTGTTGTTGTGTGGATTTTCCATCACATCCCTCCTTTAGTGAGTTATATAATTTTTAGGTCACTCAATATATATAATTGATTAACTACTTTCATCCACTATCCATAACCATCATCCGCCACTTAGGCTCAAACAACATCCATCATATACCGACCTACATCGTGAAGATCAGAACATCCCAAACTTCTTGTATTATCTGGAATCAGTGATTAGGTTTACATGGTATGCATCTATCCCTTAATTTATATTACTTTTACTCATTACGCTTCTTTTCTTTCTATATCAAACACCAATTAATGAAATAATAAAAATCCCCTTATCTCTTAAAACCTCCAAAAATTAGCATGTATTGTTCAAGATTGAAATATTTTTCCATTGATCTTATTATTCATGCATATTTGTTTCACATTTAATTCCATATATTTGATTTTTATCTAAAACATTCAAATTCTCACACCTTATCAATTTTTTCTTTTCAAAACTATGCATATCCCTTACTCAATAGATTTTAAAAAAATCGTCTTTCTCTCTGTTCATCATTTTTTATATAAAATACTAAGAAACAATATTTTTGGGAGATTTAAAAAAAAGGAATGAAAAAATTAAATACGATTAGTTTTCTTTTATGCTTTACATTATTAGCACTTCAAATCTCTATACATCACTTTCTTCCTCATTTTACTTCATCCCCATGTCATATTTGGCTCATATTTTAGTTAATTTTTCTTATTTTGCAAAATCAAGAAATACCCACAAAACACACCTTTATTCCCCCCTTTTCTACATTTTACCCATTTATCTATGCTATTTTAAACCCATTATCTTCTTTTAACCCTTTAACACTCAAATTGGCTATGTTTATCCATTCCCCTATACCATCTTGGTTGGGTAAGGATTCTAGCTCATGATCTCCAAAAAATGTGGAATAGGATTTCATAAGAACATGGGATTTGAATTGAGTGTTAAGAGGAGAGAAATATGTGAAATAAAATACATTCTTGTGTATGTGAGTGTGTAAAACATGTCTGTGTGAGTGTGTATCCTTCTATGCATGAATGTTTAAATCATGCGTGTGTGAGTGTGAGTGTGTACATCTTATGTGTGAGTGTGTGTAATTGTTTATCCTTGTGTGTGTGTGAGTGTATATATTATGTGTGTGCATAAATTTGGTGCATGTATCCTTATATGTTAGAGTGTGTAAATCTTGTGTGTGTAAGTGTGAGAATGTACATCCAATGTGTGTTTGTAAGAGTGTATCATTTTTTGTGTGAATCTATACATCTTATGTGTGTGACTGTGTATTCATGTGTGTGTGTGTTTCTCCTAGTGTGTGTTTTTTTTCATGTTAATTATTATAGTAGATGATCATGGAAAGAGAATCATTCATGCTAGTGATGAAGAAAGATGAAGTAGATATACCACAGCTGAAACTATAAAACTCTAAATTCGATCATTCCAAATACATTTTTACAATCTTATTGATAAAAAGTTATAGGTGTTTCATGATAGGATTTAATACTTGATGAATAAGAAAATCCCAAGGATGATCCATGGTAACCCACGAGGTATTCTGGAACTATATCACCCACAAATCATGGAGGAGGAGATGGAGATCATTGATAATGATTTTGAGGATGTCGTACTAAGGTTGATGTTACAAAAACCTAGAGGAGGACAAAAGAGAACACATAATGATGGAATCCTTGGAGGAATTAACATTAAGGTTCCTTATTTTCAAGGGAAAAGTGATCTGGAAGGATACATGTAGTGGGATATGCATATTGAGTATGCGTTCTCATGATATGCATATTCTTATGGGAAAAATGTAAAAATTTATCCACATAAATTTTTTAATTATGATTTAATTTTGTGGGATCAAATTCCTAATGAGAGGTCTAGATATGGTAGACATACCATCAGTACTTGGGATAACATGAAGTTTTTCACGTGGAAGCGGTTTTTTTCTCACACTATCATAGAAAACTCCCCAACACACATCAATTCCTCACCCAAGTGATTATGAGTGTTAATGATTTATACAAGGGGATGGAGATTTCCATTATATGAGAAAACATTGAGGAATATCCAGAGGCAACCATGGATTAATTTTTCCACGGACATAATCAGGAGATTTTCATTCATGTGGAGGTGTACCACCATGTGGTGATACAAGATATGATCCAAAAAACCACCATGATCAAGAAAAAGAAATGAAAGGATGAGAAATATGAGGAAACCCATTACATCATACAATCTATTGTGATATTTGAGAAAGGAGATCAGAGAATCATAAAATCCAAAAGATTTTGTTGATCATAAAAGTTACAAGGTAACTCTCCCACCTAAGAAAGCTCCTTTTGAGGAAAACCAAATGAAAAATCAAGATATTCAATGTTTAAAATTTCAATTAAGAGGTCACATTTTTATTAAATTCCCAAACTATCACACCATGATCCGCACTAAGTATCTATAATGGCAAACCGATAGACATATATCAATGGAAGTGGGGGAGGATTCAATGAAAATTAATAACAGATAAATTTTGGAAGATTGTGATATTCTTATCACATGGTAGGTTTTGAGTTCTCCAATAATATCCAATGATAATGAGGAAAGGGTTAAACTTTTTCTTAACCAATTCCATATTAATGGGAGTGTATGTAGTGTTATCATTTATGGGGGAATTTGAAAAAATTTGGAAAGAACTGTGTTGGTGGATTTGTTGGGACTTCCAACTTTGAAGCATCAATATACATACTGGATTCAATGGTTGGATTATTGTAGAGAGTATAAGGATACCAAATAGGTGAAGATATCATTCACCACCGGTATGTATAAAAATTAGGTTTTATGTGATTTTGTACTGGTGAAGGAATCTCACTATCCACTCGGAGGACCATGGAAACATGATTACTTTGTTAAACATAATGGTTTTCTAAACCTTCCTTGTTTTTTAATCCAAGGGGAAATTATAACCCTCATCCTTTTTCCGCAAAAATATTTTGGAAGATATAATTTTGAGAGAGAATAATGAATGAGTGATCAAGAAAAGTTGAGAGAATGGGAAAAAGGGAGAATGGGAAAGATGATAAAATCAGAGAACCAAAATAGAGATCAAAGAAAAATAAATAGGGGAAAATATTTGAGAGAGGAGAAAACTGTGATGTTGGAAAAAAAAGATTGAGGATAAGGATGATTTGATTTCTTAATAAAACTTTTAGTACTTATGTACAAAAAAGTGATGTTGAACTCTAACAACATAACTTCTTCATTGTAAACTATTGTAAAATATTCATCACAAGTGTTCAATGGAGTCATTATTGATGATTTACAACATTTTTTTCAACCTATTATAGAGATACAAGAAATTAAAATATTCACTAACAACATAATGGGTCTAAAGGATTATAAAAAGTGTCTACTGCATGTAAAGTATTCTTACAAAAGGTGATATTACTCTACAAATCATATTTATCCATACATAACTCCTTTTGTATTTATAATCCTTTACCCTATTAATCAAGATTCATTTAATTTGAAGGAAATTAGTAATATAGTAGAAAAAACATGTTATGAAACATCAAGAGAAATCAAAGAAGATGCAGAGCCTTCAAAAGAAAAATAAGTCACAGCTCATGATAAGTGGATATGGAACATACATAGCGATTGATATGATTAATTATAATATCCTATTGCATGGTGAGTATAAGGTTATTTATAATGTTAATGTTTTTAATATTTCTTCTTATTTGGATACAAATGATGAATAGTTTAGGATGCCTCCTTTTTAAGAGGGGGAGGTTGATATGAAACTAGTAGGATATATTGACACGATGGCATGTGTAATGTTATAGCCATAAGTCTTAATGATTCAATAAATATTAAAGAGAATACATAAGACAATAGGATCCCATATCACTACATTAAAAGGCTCAAAACCAAGGTTCATGAAAGGAAGTTGAAAATGGGATTGGTATCACTCTTATTTAAGCCCTAATGAGATGTATAAAACCTAATAAACATGGTTGTACTAATTTTTAAAGCCTTCAACCCATAGATATTATAGAATTGTAACTTTGTACAACAAATTCAAATTCATTTGTCAACGCACTCAAAGTCAAATCAATTTGGATGTGGGTTCAAAGGCATGTGCTACTTTTCTGAAAAGTAATTGTTAGACTATATCTTTTTAGACTTTAGAGGGACAAGGTAGGTTCATCCTATATCACTTTAGGGTATTATACCCTTGACTACTGTATCCCCCCTTGGAAATAAATGTCCACCCTGTGGAATTTTTTATTAATGATTGTAATATAGAAATTATGATTCCTTTATCTCTGTAGTTTGAGGATTGTTCTAATATTTTTCCATTCTATTATGAATTATTAATTTTTAAATATATAATTTAGAATTTAGATCCACTATTAAAAATCACACAATCTGGTACCTCATCCCAAGTGCATCATTGTGTTGATTGTCCATTGCATACCTCCTTGAGTGAGTTGTGTTAGTAGTAGCTCACGCTACTTATAGTGTTGTTTGAATACTTGTATCCACTATCCATACCCAACATCTGCGAGTTAGACCCGAACGACATCCATCATATACCACCCTATGTTATGAAGATTGGGCCACCCCGAGTGTCTCACATCATAGTTGTTGAAATCGTTCCATGAAGTTCAGTGTGAGATCCTCTATCATTATATTTCCATAGTTGGAGTTATTAGTATCTTTGTTACCAAAAATAAAAGAGAATAGAACCTATACATAGTGGGTTATTATAGGTTGAGTTTTTATTATACCCCATAGCCTTGGGTGTGATTCTCATTTGTGCATATTTTTATTCAGGCTTTTTATGCATACTTATTATAGAGAGATTTGATGACCAATACATCTCAAGAAGACTCCATATGTGTTATATTCCTTTTGGCGTGTTTTCAACAACATGAGTTCTATGTGGAACCTTTGAATAGAAACCCTATGCTAGATTTTGGGTTGTGACATTACCTTGAGACTATGTGTCTTTTTCGAGTATATCTGGGTGTTCTTGTTGTATGTGTTTGTAGACATATACCAATGTAGAGCTGACTGTTACTCTTGATGCTTATTTCTTGGTTATTTCATGGTGTTATAATGGTTATTTCTATATTAACCCCATACACATACTCTTACCTTACTTTTCATGTTTTATACATAAAATAAACCTTTTTGCAAAGACTTTGGTGGACTTGGAGAAGGTGGAGTTAGTTTGTGCTGTCGAACAAAGGTTCATACTAGAGTTTCATTTTACATAATTCCCCTCTATACAATCAGGCCATAATTTACATTCGAATTTTGGTTGGTCTTGTATATGGTACCTATTTTTCATTTCATCCATTTACATTTCACGTTGGTTGTGGGATTACAAATGTATTCATGTGTTAATATAAGTGATTTTACATTTAAAAGTTTTATGGGAATGGAAATGTGTGTTTGTATAGGTAATTTAGGAAAATTATTCTAATGTGTTTGATATTCCTTATTGGTACCACTCAACCACCCCTGGCCTTCTTGAGCTGGGCTTGGGGTTGTTCCTTCGTGAGCCCTATTAGGTGAGTTCATGAATGAATGGTATCAGAGAAGTACCCACCCTGAAGTTTTTTTTCCACTTCCTGGGTTTATGATTGGAGTTTGGAGTTTCTTTTTTCATGTTGTGAGGTTTGGTTTGGGAACTAAGGTGATAATGTTATAGTGATTCTATATTATATCTCAAGTCAGGGATTCCATTGTTGGTGTGGCATATAAAATATCCATTCAGCAAGACCATGATAATCTGCTAATTGACTTGGTATTTTTAGCCAATGGTTGCCGAGAAAACATTTTTATATGAATTATATAAGAATGGGTTGTGTTATCCATGTCCTTCTTCAGTCATCTCCCAAGATATACACATTGATTGTGGTATATCTTTAAAATATTCAAGATACATATAAAATGGCGTCTATTTAGGATTCTGAGATAGTGTTGTGATGAAACATATATGATTGGTAATGTTTTAGTTTGAAAAACCACTCATGAGGTATTTACTTCAGGTGGGAAATTAATAGTGCTAACACATGTCGAATAGTGCATGGATCCTTATGTGGATCAAGTATATGATCATCCATGTGTTGAGTATTGGATAGATCTAGTAAGATAGGATGATATTATTTGTCAACTTATTTCATTACCATATTTACATCAATGAAGATTGACAATGTTCTATGATGAGAAAGACCCTTAGATGGTAGAGGTTTTACTCGAGGCAGTGGTTTGGGTATCTAGTTTGTGAAAATCTTGACTAATCATATGGTTTCACATGAGAACCATTCTATATGGAGAAATAGTTTTCTCGCGTGGTATTGATTGATGAAAAACCTATATTGAGTGTGCATAGTGAGTTCCATAGTAAGAGGTTTCCCCTGTTACATGGTGGTGTAGAACCCATTATCATATTCTAGAGGACTGACATGAGCCTGTGGTATGAATGTACTTTATATATGATACCCCCCTAATGGTTGTACATAAAGAAATACTTTTATAGGGTGATGAAGGGAATTGGTAGATCCATGTGTTTGTAATGTTTGACGTGACATTAGAAATAAAAAAAGAGAGAAAATTCCCCCATTGGGACATGTTCTTGAGATGCTATCCAAAATAATGAAGGTTAGTTATTGTCACGCAATGCAAATAGTGTTGAGGTATAATTGATTATGTTATCTGAGTTGTGTGTTTGAGGTTGTTTGATGTATCATGTTTTCAGAGTTGGCCCTAGTCGTGGTAAGCAAGTGGGACGTGGAAAGGTATACTTCCATATGGTGGGAACTCGTACAGTATTCAAGTGCATCTTCATGTACAATACTTTTCTTCAATTCCCCCACTATAGTATTCAAACAAATTTATGAGCCACTTTTCCTTGATTTTATCCCATACTCAAGAATTGGTTATAATAGTGGAGAACTTTTTCTTGACCCTAAGGTTGGAGGATTCTATAGATAGGATTTGTGAATGCATGCTTCTGCTGACAATGTTACCTAACTCTAAGAGGATATAATGATGAAATTGTAAAATCTATTCATAGTGGTGGTGAGACCCTATGAAGAATTCCTCAATATGGACTCATTTCAAAACCTCTATGCTCAAATGTTTCTACCTGTGAGAGTAGTAATGATTCTAGTTTTTTATGAAGGAGTTTCCTCCTAGATAAAGAGTGATCTCAGGAAGACCATGATGAGCTCATGTGTAGGATGTTCTTAATGACCTATTATAATTTGGATAGTGACACATTTAGAGTAGAATATTATACGAGCTTTTAGTTCATGCGATGATAGAGAATTATGAAGTAATACTTCTTGAGAACATTTTAGGATTACCTCACCATGGAGAGTTTTTTTTCATCATTGAATTTCACTAGGGATAGACCGATATCTAGGCTAGTATACCATATGACCCCATGTAGATCTAAGAGATGAAGGTATTTTTAGGAGTTTGTAGAGAAAGGGTATTCATAAGACACAATGTATTTTCATAGGATTCCATTTTTTTATCTTTATTGGTGGATCAGTGCCTGAGGTTGGATGTGTATTAATTTCACTTGGACCAGGGGACAATAGGGAATGTATCCAATTCTAATAATTGATGATCTATTCACCCAATTGATGGAGGAAAATTATACCTCAGATTTTGGCCTCAACATGAGTTATTAAAATCTCTATATTCGAGTGGTGGGTGTATCGAGCATGGATTCCTAGAGATGCTGTAGTTTCATTTAGTCCTTAGTGATACCCTTTGGCGTATTGAATGAAACAATAGAGCTCTCATGAAATTTTTGGAGGATACTTATCCTTTATTAGGTTTGTTTGTGGTATTCTTCAGTGATGCTACCATGGTGTCCTTAGTGTAAGAGTTGGAGCACACAAGACATATGAAGATGGTGTTAGTCATGATCCGCGAGTTCTTGTCTCATGGAAGATCAGGTGGAGTTCTCAAAAAATGCCTTCTCATACATGGTAGTGATAGTGGACCCTATAGAGATTGAGGTGGTGTGATCTTGAGAGCCACATAATGCATGGTTGATATAAGAAATCTGAGAGTACCATTGAGTTCATAATGTGGGTTTTATCCTAGCAATGACATAACCTTTGTCGGCATAAGGTGTTTGTGAAAACATTATCACAAGATATAAATTAATAAAATAAATTAATTAAATGATTTAATTTAATTTATTTGATGTAGTGGCCTCCTTCATATTTTATTTAATAGTTATGATAAGATCTTAGGGTTGGACGGTAATCCCAATATAACTATAGTACCTTTGGTGGAGTGAATTGATGACAGAGTACACCAGATCAAATCAGATCAAGGATCATCCACCAACAGAGTCTGTGTATCTCACCTATGACAGAAATGCAAAACCACTATTCATATGATATGGATAAAAACACTAGGTAGGATGTTTTATTTATGTACTTATCTCCATTTTTTATCCCATGATGGAAAAATTAATCAGCCAATAGATTCTTTCTCAGATTGATCATTTTAAGGGTATTTTCTATTTATAGGGCTCGAGGATAAGTATTTTTAATTTGTTAATTGATTCATATACCTGTTTTTTATCTTTACTATGATAACAATTCAAGGAAAAAGTGAAAAAAGGCTGAGTTTAGTTCCGCAATTTAAAGTTTCATGGTTTTCTATCCATGTTATATGTGAATTCATCATTTAAATTTATATTTGGAAAACAATACAAAGAATAACCAAGGAAGGATCAATTCCCATTCAGTCTATGGTGAAACTCTTCATTACCATAGGTTAGGGAAAAAGATTCAATAATATGGTTTTGACATACAACTATAAACTTCAAATCCACGAATGGATTAAGAGTTCTTCTTCGTAGTTTTGGCACACGATGTGGATGTGGCATGCCAATGGTTGTTACCGAGCACTAGATTCAATAGAAATCCAAACAAATATGAAAATTAGGTCTGAAAACCATAGATCCCCATCTTATGGTGCACATCAGGGTGGAATTGGTGGTTGTTTACCACTCAGGAGAATGCATGAATGTTACAGAATTTCAATGAAATCATGACTACATGACGTGTAATTATATTAACACATGTTGTGTAGTACATTCAATGAATCTATAGGATTTTATCATCAATAAAAGTATCAAATTCCACATGATTGTGTCACAAACCATGTGAATCATAGATGATCATTTTGGATTGTTTATGGATTACATTCCCATGTGGTTAGGTAGGGTTGCCCACCATTGGGGTTAGGCCACTCTCCATGTACACCCAAGAAAATGTCTCATTTCGTATAGGGAGAACATTCCTAGAATGTCAATCAGATTTTAACATCGTGTGGGACATGCCAAACACCATGTTCACACAAGCAGTTTTTATCAGCATGTACGTGGAATACACACCCATGACATCTTGTGATCCAACATGCCATGTATGTCGATCCCCATACCATGTACATAAGAATGTACATGGGAATGAGAGGGCTACATGATGAGTGCCAGCCCAAAAATATACATGCCATGTACCTTAGGGACATGATGTGTATTGGTTAAAAGTATATTTCATGTGATGGAGATACATAGGAAGTGTTGGTTTTAGTGAAACATTCCATGTATCCAGAGGGAGACACCATGTATTCCTTTTAGGGAAGGTCGAATTCCTCTTTTTCCTTATCTCGTCTTTACTAAGAACTTGTGTGAACTTCTCTAAATCAGTATTAGTTTAGTGTGTTCTCTTGATCCATTCCTTGAGGTTTATTATGGAATATTGTCCTACACATAGCATAGTGATCCCTTTATTGGGACATCGTGGATAAAGTTGTTGGAATCCTTCTGTGAGGTTTGGAGTGAGATCCTCTATCGTCATCTTTCTCTAGGTGGAGTTTTTGGTATCATTGTAACCAAAACTTAACAGGAATTGATCCTATACATAGTGAGTTATTCCAAATTGATTTTTTGGTATACCCCATGGAATTGGGTGTGATCCCCACACGTGTATCATTATCTTCAGACTTCCAATATATAATTTTTATGGAAAGAACTGATGAGCAGTATATCTTAGGCAGACTCCATTAGTGATATCTAACTTATGGTTTGTGTTCTCATGGATTAGTTCTTTGTGGAACCTTCAAGAAGATATCCTAGGATGGATTTAGTGTTTTGACTTTACCTTGAGACTGTGGGTCTTTGTTGAGTATGTCTATGTATTTTTATTGTATTTACAATAGACATATACCTGTATAGATCTAAAAAATTACTCTTCTTTCTTTGTGCCTGGTTATTTCGGAGTATTCGACAAGGTATTGTTGTAGTCACCTTGCATGGGATCTTCCCATAAGCAACACGACATATACAGATGAAGGACCTTTATACAGAGTCCTTGGTGGACTAAGAGATGGTGGAGTTAGTATGGGCTTTAAAGACCGAGTTGTATACTATTTTCACATTTGAAAATAGGCCCCTCCTTCTGATTGTGTTGGAATTTATATTTCGGTTTTTGGGTTTTTTGTGGCCTTTTTTCCTATCAAGTGCATTGCGTTACACTCTGGTTTCAAGATTTCAGATGTATTCATGATTTGTTATTAGTTCGATTACATTTCTTAATTTTATGGTCTTGGGGATGTGTGTGTGTGTGCATAATTACATGGTTCTAGTTCGTTCCATATATGTTATATACCTTCTTGGTGCTATTTTTAGGCCCTTAGCCTATTAGAGGTGAGCTTAGGGTAGTTTTGTCTCGAGCCCTGTTGGGTTGGGTTGTGACAAACATGTACATATATTTTAAATTATATAATTTTTATATAAATATATATTTAAATAGATATATTCGTTTATATATTATATGATTGTTAAAATAAAATATTAATATATTATATTTATTTTCATTAAATGAACATTTTTTATTAATGAATATAAAAAAAGTATTAAAATTTTGACTAATATAATTTTTTTTAATTTATATATATAAAATTATCACATAAGATTCGTTTTTATTTAAGCTTATATAAATTATATTTATATACTATATATACATATATATACTTATTTTAATATAAATATTATTTAAAAATATGTAAAGATACAATAGATTTGAGATGATTCAGAAGATGGAAACAAAATGTTTGAATGAGATTAGTTACAAGAAGGCCAAAATGTCAAATTTCAAGTGGAAGTAATCTATGAAGACACTAATATATTATGAAATGAAAGGATTATTTGATTGTGGTAGATGAATTCATGGGTGTGTTAAATAAGGAAGGTAATAGAGCAATGTAAATTTTATATAATCACACATCCTACTCAATGCCCATGGTTGGGAGGGTCTGAAAATTATACCAGGTAGAGAATATGAAATATTCTTGTATATAATAATTCATGACAGACACAACATAAAAAATAAAATTCTTTTTAGAAATTTTTGTATGTGTACGTTACAATCTAAATATTAATTATGACGATGTTTAAATGTTCATTCAATGTTAAATGATTATAGAGTTTATGATTCATGATATGTTTTAAGGAAAATTTGAAAAGATGATCGATGTTGGATTTTTGGAATATCTAAAGAGGATTATTGACTCCTAAATTATTGTATTTTTATTTAAGGAATTAAATTTTTAGATTGTGTGAAAATCATAGAGTTCAAATTCCATGTATCTCTATTTTATTTGGAAGGTTCATGAGAATATAAGAAGCAGTCTCTTATGAGTATTTTTGATGATTTTTTGAGAATTTTTAGATAATTAATTTTAGAGGAGTGTCCAAATAACATTTTATATTAAATGAAAAGGGTCAAAGAATTTTTTAAGTTCAATAATTTTAAGTGTTGAGAATAAATATTAATATTAAAAAGATTTAAGATTTCAAATGTTGAGAGTACATCATCAGATAACTAAATTTATAAATTATATATTTGAAAATAAAATAAATTATGATTATAATTCAAAGTTACAATATTATGTTGGATCAGAAGAAGAATCAAAAATTTTTACTAGTTAGGACTATAAATATTTCCTATTGGGATATAAAAAGTTCTTTATAGGAGTTAGCACAAATTTATTCAATTTAATTTTTTTGTGGATATATGTGACTCAATGGGAGTCAAAAAGAATCTGACTGGGTACCTACATTGGGAAAGCAACTTAAAAAAAATTATTTTAGTTTTTTTATCATTGCATGTGTGTGAGGTTGAGTTTTAAAGTTGAGAGCATTGAACCTTTAAAATGTTTCAGAGGTCAATTTCATGTGAAAGAAATTTTTTAAAGATCGCAACTAATTCAAACTCCCACCACCTCAATGGTCTAAATATTATTTGGAACATCAAATGGTATCATATAAACCTAGGTTCTCTATCTATGATCCCTATATTTTTTATCATGGGTAATATTTACATAGTCAATAACATAGGTATTCATACCTTCAATGGTAAAAATTATCAATGATGAAAAAATAGGATGATACCCTCTGTATTATGTCTCTTGGATTGGAAGTGATTTATAAAACTTCTAATGGGTTTCCATCCATGGAAAAAATATATTCCATTTTTATTTTTAAATAAATTGAATCTTGATGTTGATGTACAAGTGAAAAATACGATTCTAATATCCTTTTATAACAAAGTGTACATGAAGATGATGGGACTCCATGCTGTGAAGGAGAATTGGAGAAAACATGAATTCATCTTTGAGGGGATTGTTAATGTCAACAAATCAAAGATTAAAATCTTTAGAATCATGTTTCAATATATCACGATGGTGGAAGATGTAACTATTAATGATTAATTCTACTAAGTGAATGAAATTTTCAGATACATTAGAGGATTTAGAGAACTATTGGAAGATTCAACTATTTATTAAAAAATTATGAAGAAATTTTAAGAATTAGTTGATCCTAAATTCCATATATTAGAAGATAAAGATAATTTTTCACTTGAAAAACTACATGACATAATTTTTTCAAATGAAATGAGTAATGCTCTTATGCTCAAAATGAAGATTAAAGAGGAAGTGAAATTTGATGACATGAAGAAGCTTAATATCCAAAAACCTGAGTATTAATTTTTTTGATATAGTGAATATGAAGATAAAAAATATGAAAATAAACAGCATAAGAAATTTATATAACTTATGTCTAAGAATTTCTAGAAAAGTAAAATGAATGTAAAAATGAAAGATACCACTCAAATGATTTGGTTTGGGGGAAGGGTGAGACAAATCAAAGTAAACAACATAAATAAATTTTTTTGAGAATATTATAATTATGATAAAAAACTCTAATGAAGAAGTGGGTTAAAACATAAAAGGTTGTTAAAAATTACAATAAAAAATTAATAATTTCACTAAAAATATGAGAATTAATTTGTTGAGTATAGAAGAGGATTGGTATTCTACTAATAATAGTCCCTTAGAAGATGATATCTAAGATATGTTTGAAAATATTATTTTACATGTTTAATGAAAGTAATATACTATAATCAGTGAATAAGATAGATGATAAGAAACTTATATAGAATACATGTTTTGATTAGAGCTTCTGGTATATATTTATAAGATCCTGGTTATTGATAAAGATATGGATCCTATAAATTTCAAACTAAAAATATTTTTTAATTCTAACGGAAGTTCTTAAAGGGATAAATATGGTTACAAGAGTTATAGGGGGTTTTTCAGAGCCTTTAGATCAACTTTTTCAGTGAAGAAAATTGGGGTGATCAACTAGCACATGGTTAGTGCTAACCATGCAGCTCAACCATGTGGTCCAAATAGGAGGAGAATTTTTTTAATCATACAAGGGATGCCAAAATATATTGAAAAACTTCCAAACAATTATAGGTGTGAGCCACATAGTGAGTTCATAGTTTTTCTCACCATGATCCAATGTCTTGTAGGGTGTGGGGTGAGAAATTGTTCCAAATGCATGGGGGTGCACAAGGTTTGTCAAACTGAGTGCATGGATTAGGTGAGGTGTGGATCTTGGATATTAGGAGAAACACAATTGGTATGGAATTTGGTAAACGATGAATTCAAACTATGTGCCCCTTTAAAAAGGGTGAATTTACCATTTTCCCTCATATCCATTAAATCATATTTATCTTTTGTCCTCTCTCATTCATGAATAGTAGCCCTATATTGAGAGATATCCTTTCCTCCCAAGTTAGTATTTGAGAGATATACTCTATCCTAGATTTTATTCAACCATAATTTATCATGTTGGATAGTGATTGGTAAGTCCATGAATCCTCTTCATTTTTTTTGGGTTTATATTTCCACATCAGATGTCATTTTCATGTGGTATATTATACCCATTTTTGAGAATTTGTTAATTTCAATACTTTTTCATGTTCAATCCCGAAGTAAAGGCTGATATTTAACGAGGATTCATCCATGAGTATATGGTATATGTTATAGCTCATTTACATAAATTTTTTTGTTTCTATATCATGCATCATCATGTCACGTGCTAGACCTTCCGTGTGATGTCCTTTTGGCATAAAATTATTTTAATAAATTGTTAGTACCATGGATTGGTTACCATTAAAAACTAATTTTTATTATTGGTAGTTATCTACATTGATCAGAATCACCCCCATTTAGTGCATTATGTAATCATTATAAGGAAATTATACCATGGCTATGTAATTGAACAACCTTTGAAAGTGTATTGAATTTCTATTAGAAATAAAATGGATTATTGATTTAATTGAAAGGTGAATGGTAAGAAAATTTCCCCTAGACATTATTTTATATTAATTTAATATCATGGATATCATTATGAATATTATTCTTAAATAATTTTAATATATTGATTGGTTGTGGTCACAAAGCTGAATTACATTGATGTTGTGTCATGCTATTATGACCCAATCCTTTTACACATAATATTACACAATTATTAAACATAACTAAAAAATAATTACAAAACAATAATTATAAAGGCCTAATGTCTTTGGAATACTAGGGTTTTAATACATAAAATATGGCATGTTTATTTTATTTTCCATACTATTCTCATAAAATCCATTTGATCTACTAAATCAACATGGGATAACCTAGGATATACATAAAAAAGGGGTGATCTAAAAATCCCTATAATGGAATAAACATGATAAGGAAGTATAGCATGTGATTCAATGGTAAAGATTGATATCCTAAAAGATAAGTCACATGAGTAATCAGATAAAAGAATAATGAAAATAACATGGTATCATAAGATCCTAACATCATAAAAAATGTGCAAGAAATATATAGTATGAAATAAAAAATATTCAAGCCTAACTACCTAGAAAATATCACATGGTATTAAAGGGTCTATAGTGTATTAGTTTACTCTTTGATCCCATGCATGATACCCCATGAGGCTAAATACTTATTAATGAATTATTGTTCTATCTGGACACAACCATCATAAAATGTTGATGATATATGTGTTCCACATAAAAGAATCAATCATAAGTCGTGACATAATAATAACCCATGGAATTAAAATGAGTTTCATGATCTTTATTCATATCATAAACAACTGAAATTTCATAAAAAATGTATTTGATTACAGTCATAAGGCATGTATTACCCCATAAATGGAAGGGAGAACAAACTATGTATATATACGAGAGCCATATAAACATAATTTATAAATAATCCATAAAATCTAAGGTTTTTTTCAATAATGAAAATACTTTTAAAAATATTAAAAAAAATTTAGAGGAAAATAACCATTTCACTTTGAGTAATATCACAGGATGTCGCCTTATATGGAAAACAATTTTGAAATATCACTTTGAACATTTCTTGAGGTAATTACCCATTCTATTTTTAAAACAATTATTTAAAATATAATAATATCTCAAAAATTAAATAAATCTTTTTTTAAATAACATTTTAATAAAAAAAATTAATTATTAAATCATTTGGTGTTAATGGTGGTGATAGATATCTATTCACAGTAAATAAATTAAAAAGGTTAATTTTACGTTTTAGGAAACATAGTAAAAAAGTTCATTTTTAGAAAATTATGAGAAGATTAATTTTTATTTTAAAAAAAAATGAAATTAAAGAAAAAAATAATTTAAAAAATCATATTAAATTTTCTTTGAAAACATTTTAAAAAAACATGAATTAGGAAGAAGAAGGTCTTTCAACCGAAGAGAGAATTGAAGTCATATTTTTTTAAAAAATTAATAATTTTAATTAAAAAAGTTAAGAAAAATGTATTATTACTTCAAAACATCATGAATAAACAAATGATAATAAAATCAAAGGTTTTATTAGATAATTATCAAATAATTTCCTTTAATGGAAATTCAAGTATAAAAAATCCTGAATGAAACAAGACTAAAACTGAAATACTTACCACGTTGGTATCATTTGGGTCATAAAATACCATTAATTATATAGATGAATTATAAAATAAAATATCATTATGTAGTAATGATTTATTATATAGTACATAATGAGTCATTATATACACCATTTAAAGGATATTAGTGCAATATAGAACATGCGTCACAAAGAAAGAAGTTTGAGGTGAAACCCTTAAAAATTTAATAACATTGCGGTGATAGTTAATAAATGGCATGATTATTAGAAAAAAATGTAGATCAAAAAAATAAAATTTAATGAAAAACATAAATAAATAAAAATTCATTTCATACATAATCTTGGCGTAATATAATCAATGAAGTAGTCATATAACCAAATGAATGAAAACTAAGTTAAGACACCACTAAACTCTTGATTCCCTCTAGTTGAGTGATATTTAACATTCTTTATAGTGTTTTTAAAAAATTTAATAACTTATAATTGGAACATATTAATATTTTTAATATCATATATTAACATTTTATTTCTTTTTATTACTCAATCATTAAGAATGTTTCATTATCGCTATAGTTTCGGGTGTTAGTTGCCTAAATTTTTATGCGTGTTTTTCCATGAATGATATAGATATTGAACACTAGATTTAGGTAAATAATTTTTAGAATGATATTAATATTATAAATTGAATATTCTTTCATTATATCAATCAATATAATCATTATTTAATTTTGATCATGAAGAATGAATCATGTCACGTCATGGAGATAACAGGTCATACGTACGTTCGAAGAACATTATAATTTCCTTACTAGGTGAAAGGGAAAGTAACTGTATTGAATATTAACATAAAAAAATCAATATAATATAATATATATCACATATATTCATTAAATTTAATATTTATTACCTTTCATGTAAAGTGTTAGTGAAAAATGAATAACATCTCTTTTTGAGGCGATAGTCTACCTTACACATGAACGACATTATCATTTATTCAATGGATTATAAGGTAAGAAAAAATATGATATAATTAATTTATATAATGATTAATACTTAAATAATATAATATATAAACATAAAATTAATCCTTATTACATTTTATGTAAAGCGTAAGTGAGAAACAAATCACATCGCTTTGTGAGGTGGTAGTATGTTGTACACATGATCAACAATTTCATTCCCCGTTTGATGGTGGAAGACATCGTTTTCATTAAGAAAATTAACAAAAAAATATATCACTATATGAAATGTTTTTTGGTTTATATATAATCATAGTTTAATGATATTTTAATTATGTGGGGGAAGAAATAAAATAAAATTCTCATTTTTGGACGTTACCTCTTCATCAGATAACTTCTTTTGGTTTGCACCAAAATTCTTCCTAGTTTAGATTTATGAACAAACCAAGGATTCTTGGAGTATATGAGAGAATAAGTTATGTTATTTGGTTAGTTATTGGCCAAAAAATTATGTTTTGAAGTGTGTAATGTAAAGGATAGAATGTGGCCTTTTATAAGTGGGGGGTAGGGCAAGCATTAATGTTTTGGAAAGAAAGAATAAAGACTCATTTTTCTCAAGAAACAATGACCCAAAATTAAATATTTTATATCATTTTATATTATAATGTATAAATATGGTAATAGAATAATAATTATACAAGTTTTCTGTCATTTTTATCACTTTAATGATTAGTTTAGACCCCTTGAGAACTTATTTTTACCTTAACTGGGATAAATAATTTTTATTGTTTCATTATTAATTATGATAAAAAAATAAGGTAAAATTATTGTATAATAAAATTTATTCCGATTCCAAAAATTAAATCCATTTTTCCAAATTAAATTCATATAATTTTCAGAATTTAATTTGAAATTTGTTCCCCAGATGGGTAAAAAACGTTTTTCAAAGAAAAACATTCACAAGTTTAAAAAGATTTTATATCATAATTTAATATGAAATTGATTAAAATGAAATAAATTTGTTAAATTTTAATATATTTTACCTCATTTTACATTAAAACAAATTCAATATATAATTTATCTTTTTAAATAATTTAAATGAAAACTATGATTTCAATAAAAATCAGTATTTTTCACTGTTCATGAAAAATAAATCTTCTCAAAAAAATCACAAAAATTAACCCAAAGATAAATTTCATATTTATAATTTAAAATTTTCATTTATTTTTTAAATTAAATTTTATAAAATTTTAAAAAAAATAATTTAAATTATGCATGGAAAGCATGACTTATTCGCCTTTCATAAAAATACAGTTTTCAAAAAACACTATTTCTCTTTCATGTTTTTCTTATTTTTTATATAATTAATAAAAAACAATTGAATTTATTTTATTCACGTGTAAAAAATTCTTTTTTAATTTATTTATTCATATTAATACCCACCAATTTAACTGGTTGGTTATAACAATCACATTTAAATAATAATATTTTAATTGAGTATCGTGTTTCATTTAAACTCGGTGTTGTGTGCATCGTGAGCTATCGAATAGAATTAATTTATTTAAAAAGAAATATGTAGTAATTTTTGGGGGGTTTTACATTATCTTTTATTATTTATTTTTCAAGTCATATACACTATCCAATATGATGTTATTTTTTTTAGAAAATCTCATGGTGTTAAATTTTAACCCCCTTAAATAAATTGAATCATTACAATTTAATCTTGATCATTTTAATCAAGGTTATGAAATTTGAAATTTTATTTGTGGAAAAATACATTGTAAAAAGGTTTAAGAAAAATATCTCTTAAAAAAATGGTGACAAGAATATAAAATTCATCCCAAAACTAGGTTTCAACAGAAAGAGAACATTAGTGTATAGCGAAGATATAAACACAAAAGAAAAGGATATATAATTATAGATAGAGGTAGGTAGAGATCATTTATAATTATAAAGTGAATGATCATGATAAATTGAAAAACTACAAAAGAATAAATTTGTGATAAATTAAAAGGAAATTGATTCATCATATATTAAGGCAATAAGGTAATATTTTTGTTTCAAGATAATTTTTCTAAAGTAAAGGGATTATTTTTATATCAAGACAGAGAACACAAAAAAATATACTTACTTGATGTTTTTTTATTTTATAAAACAAATTCATCATTTCATGGTTCCTTGATAAATTTACACTTTACCTCTTATTCTAAGGAAATTAATATCCAATATTGAATTTTTTATGCATGAAGCTCTAAAATTAACCTTTAACAGATCATAAGATCCATAAAGGAGTAAAAAATTATTCTTCTAAACTTTATTAAAAAAATGGGTAGTATAAGGTAAGATAATAAAAAATTAAAACTATTATTTCAATTTCTCAAATTAAATAAATAACCAAAGGTTTTACTAATATAATTCCTTAAATAAATAACCTTATATCCCAAATAAACTCAACAACCTCAATATGAAATAAGTTTTAAACTCCAATATTATCTCACACCCTTTCAACTAACATATCCAAAACATAATAGAATAATTACAAAATAATACATTGCATTAAAACAAAAGGTTATATATACTTAATCCTAATAAATGTATCCAAAAATATTATTAGTCACCTAAAAATCACATAACCTGATCCTAGAATATGTTTCCAAAAATCAATTTAATATTTAACATTCAAATATATAAGTAAATGAAATTTTATACTAAACAATACATCACATAGGACAGTGGTAGTAATTTCACCCTTACCATCCTTAGGTTTTGGGTTTAAGCTCTATGGCCAAGTCGGATGTGATGGGGTTTCACCTGACTTATGGGTTGTATTTTTTTAAAAACTATGGAAAATTATATGTGATAATCATATTAATAATTCACCATGATCCTATAATCTTTTTAAGAATACAATAAACATCATAAAAAAATAAATTACTCATAAAATCACATTTTTAACATGAATTTTTTCATTAAATACTATTTTGTTCTTCATAATTAACTAATTACCTCAACATAAACCACATATCCAAGATTATATTTTCCTCCATTATATGTTTTTCTATATAGTGTAACCTTTCTATTAAATCATCTTTCTAGTCCATTTAACATATTCTTGAAAATACATAATTGAAATAATTGATTGAACAATCCTTACATATATTTATATATCATGATTCATATAATTAATGAATTTCATAACATAAAAATTTCAATCGTACCACTTCTTTCTTAAACCATTCAATAGAATTCATTATCTTTTTCTATAATACCTCTATTCTCTCATATTTCATTTGTAGTCTCTTCATGATCAACAATAAAAAAAAGTTAATTTTATAACATTGTTGATCATCTTATGGTGTTTTCCCCTTAAGACATAAATTTTCATAGTTTACACACTTTAAACAATTAAAAAATTCAACCATACATGATAACTTATAGAGACCATTACTCTTATACATTTCATTAACTAAACATTTCATTTTTCCTCATAAATTAATTTCATTGCATCCTTAGTTTCCACACCCAAATCAACTTCTCGTTCTTCTAATATATACACTTGGGTTATTGTTTCCACATTATTGATATATAGAAAACTGAATTTTCTTTCTTCCATGCTCTCCACCTCCCAATCTCTTAACGAACTAAATCCATATCTTCTTTGGTGAGTCCAAGAGTTAATTATGGGGAATTTTTAATCATATATCATTATAACTAATTAGGAATAATCATAATATACTTCACTCTAGTTATTATCCCATTTGGTTGTTCATCAACACATTCTCTATCAAATTAAACATTAACCCAGATCCTTCTGGTTCCCACCATTGGAAAAAACTATAAATCTTAGTGTGAGAATCAATATTCATAGTGGTAAACAACATAATCATGTAAAATTATTAATAATATTTTTATATCATGAAACCTTAATTTCACTATAAGACACCAAATGTTTAACCTAGTTCATTCATGATAACTATCTATTCAAATAATTAATAATGGTTCATAATGAGTTTAGGAATTTTCAAAGAATATCCCTTGGGAGTTACACACCAGGTGTGTAGTCAGGCCTATTTTTGTGCACCAATTAACACTCAAGAAAATCATGAAATACCTTTTTTTAAGTTATTACCCCTAGGTACAACCATACTAGAACCAGGTCTTGTTTTAGTATAAATAAAGGGATGAAATTACTCATAAACCACTCTCTATATAACTCACCAAAATTCTTGGATATTTTCCCATACTTAGGATTATCCTTGGACTTATCCATATAATTATACCAAGGGATCTCCAAAAAAATCATCAAAATTTAAAAATTATAACTAAACATACATATGAAACCAACTATTATGGACCATTCCTTTTACAAAAATATATTTTTTTAGTTTTCTAAAACATAAATATACAATAATTACAACAAAAGGATCATAATTTCTATGTTTATTTGGAATACTAGATTCATAATACAAAAAATGATGAATCATTATTTTATTCTCCAAACTGAGCTCCAAAATTCCATTCGAGTTCCTAAATATGTATGGTATAACTTAGGGAATACATTATTGAAGGAGTGAGTTAAAAGTCCCTATAAGGTAATAAACAATATAAGTAAGCATAACATATGTTTCAAAGTCACAACATGATATTACAAAAGATAAGGAACATGAGTAATCATATAGAAGTATATCATAAAGAATATAGTATCATATGATCATGGAATCATAGTAAATATTGTATAAAAATATAACATGTCATAAATATGTGTCAATTCTAAATGACTAGAAAATACCAAAATTTGGAAAAAGTCCAATAATTGATTAGTTTTACTTCGTGATCCCACACATGATGTCTCATAAGACTAAATCTTTATCCAATTCCTTGGAGTGATATTTGGAGGCACCGATCCTAATATGTTCATGATCTATGTTTTCCACATGGAGGAATAAATCATAAATCATAATATATTAATTACCCATTGAAATACGATTGGTCTCATAAACGTTTTCATATCATAAAAAATGAAAACTTCACTACATATCAATTTTAGAAATGGTGATAAGGTATGTATTACCCTATCAATGTTAGGAAGAATAAACTAGGTATATATATGAGATATTTATATACATAATTATGAAAAAATCCATAAAATTAATTGTTGTTTTCACTGATGAAAATAAATTTTAAAATTTAAAAATCAATATATTTTAAAATAATCATTTCACATTGAGTAACATCAAAGGATATCATCTAATATGGAAAGTGATCTCGAAAGATCACTTTGAAAATTTATTGATGAATATATCCTTTCCATTTGGAAAACACTAATTTAAAATATAAAACACTCTAAATAATTAATTTTTCTTGAAGATATAATTTTAAACTTAAAAGGAAGCTTTAAGATATTTAGTGGTCCATATGGAATAATAGTTCCATTCATGCTGAATAGTTTAAAATAATAAAGGTTCGATTCACATTTTGTTAGAAAATTCAAATAGTAACATATTCAAAAAATAATGGGAAACTTTATTGTAAATTTTTTAAAGCCAATTAAGATTTAAAATGATTTTAAAAAACCATAGTAATCATTATTGAAAATATTTTTAGAAAACATGGATTTTGACGAAGAAGGTTTTTCATCTAAAGTGAGAGATGAATTCAAATATTCTTGAAAACATTTATTAATAATTTTAATTACCAAAGGGA